>CM002485.1:20663038-20695576 GCA_000325765.3 Leersia perrieri | reverse complement strand
TATAAAGCTTTCAGTTTTAAGAAAACCCGTGTGCTGCTGGCAATTGGATTCTGGGAAAACCTCTCATCTCTAGCCCAACTAAAGCCCATAAAGAAATCTCATCTGGGCTGTCCCACTAGCCCAAATACCCCTTGGTACTGACATGTGGGACCAGCGCGAGGAGGGGAAAAATCCAGCGCCACCATCTCCTCCACTTCGCGGCGGCTGCGGCGACGGCGATGGGAGTGGAATCGGAGCAGCAAACCTCGGCGTCGGCGGCGGAGGCGTCCGCCGAGCAGGCGCAGGATCTCATCGACGTAAGCCCTAAACCGCCGGCTTCTGTTTTTTTTTTCCTTTCTGCTTCGTATGCGCGGCTGTAGTTTGTATGCTTATTCCCGTGCCAAATTCGCCAGGCCGCTAGGTACGATGACATGGAGGAGGTCGTCGCGCTCTTCTCCGCTGGTGTTCCCCTCGACTCCACGGATTCGCAAGGACGTACTGGTTGGTTTGGTCTCTTTTCTGCTACTAGATTGATCTTAGTTTAGTTTGATGTGCGTTTTTTTTTTTTGGTTATACGTGTCAGTATGGTGTTGGAATCTTGCAATCTGCCATAGAGATTGTTGCATACTTGGATAAACAGACTGTTTTGCCTGGATGCTGGATTTTGATTGAGGCAAGAGTAGCTCCATGATTAATACTAGGCTGATGAATATTGATTAATGAGTCGATTTGTCTTTTAGACATGACTAACAATGGAGACTTATAGGGTTATCATTTTTCCTTTGCTTTCAATTGTACTACCACATGTCAAGCTGCATAGATAGATAAAATTGAACTGATGTTACCTGCCATTTCTCTGGTTGAAATGGAAAGGACGTGGGCCTTCTTTCTAAAAAAAAGTCATACATTCAACTTTTTGCTCTGAAGATTTTTGACAACTTTGTACTGAAGCCCACTTACTGATTTTCTGTTTTTAAGTTCTTCCAAACTTCCTTAAAGAGTGTAGATTACTTATTCCTATGTACGCATCTGCCTAACCCTTTTCCTATTGCTGTCAGCGCTTCATATGGCCTCTGCGAATGGGCATCTTGCTGTGGTGGAGTACTTGATTCAAAATGGAGCGGTAACAATTTCATAATGTTTTTTACTGTATTAGATCATCAGTTTATGTAGTAGTGACAAGGGTAGTTTCTGAACTTGTGTTTGAAATACAGAATGTTAATGCTAAAAACTCGGAGAATAACACACCCCTCCATTGGGCATGTCTCAATGGACATATAGAGGTAATTGTGTCGTCTTTCTCCTATTGCCATCTTGTGTTTTTCATTCACCAAAATAATTGAACGATGACACACACTGCTTATGAAAATAACCTTTTCAGGTAATTAAAGCTTTGATATGTGCTGGTGCTAGTGTCAGTGCACTAAACAGGTTTGTCAAACATAAATAACTTCATCTGAACAAGAAGCAATTTATTTGCAGAATATAATTGTCTATGAACTGTATTAAACCTTTGTCTGTAACGAGTTTGTTTATTAAGAAATGATTTTGATATTTCTGCAGCCATGAGAAAACCCCTATGGATGAAGCAGTGACCAAAGGCAAGATGGAGGTGATCGATGCAATCGGCGCAGCAGTGGCTCAAGCAGAACTAGATGGTGTTACTGTCTCCTAAAAGACTTTGTACTCCTTCTGAATGCTCCTCTCCTTGACAATGGATGACATGTAACCTTGTTCTTATCTTTGCTGCTACTGTGTATTAGTCTGTGTCACTGATGATGGCATGATGCTGATATGCGAGTATCTTGGGGAATGGAAGAACTTGAAGCATTAGTTTAATATTATCAACTTTGTCGGCAATGGTCTATTGCAATTTACAATCAATGACCTAAAACGATGGGCATGGAAATGTACTGTTATTGGCTATATGTGCACCAGTAGAAGGCCTGGATTGATCTCCTGGTTTCAGACCTGTAGTGAACTGGAATTTTGCGTTTGTTGTGTCAGGGACATTTGTAGTCATGCCCACGCATGAAAGTAAGTGTAGTTTGCTTGCGAGTATAAGGGCAAATTATGTTACCCTGCCTGAGAACCGCAGCTTGTACGCTGGTTATTGAGTGAGCAGCAAGCCATATGGTAATTGAATGTTGTCCCAGATTCCCAATTCTCATTGTACAGATATGGTTATTCATGTGGGTATGTAGTTTGGGCCTGTCTGGTGGTATCACAAGAAGCAGACACACAAATACAACGTCCACTTCTGATCATGTAAGTATGGCCCATGAACTGACCCATTGTTATTTTTTTTTTAACTCCTGGATACTGAAATGAAATGTAGCCGATGATTGATTGATTTTGCCTCTCTTATTGCCCAATCCAGAGGCTCCAGATGCTACATCTGACTAGTATCATGAAAGTTCAGCAATTAAACCATAGTTTTTGTCAGTTCAGATAACACCTGCCGGTGCACAATCTTTCTTTCCCTGGCAGAGAGCCGAGCCATTTTCAGCAGGTTTTATGATAGCCACCACTCACCACTCACCTGCATGTCAAGCTACTCTCTGTCAGGTAGCTCTCCCCCCATTTGATCAGTGAACGCATTGCTGATTGCTCCATTGGCGACATCGCTGTTAATTTCGTCATCTCGTGTCAGCTTCATGGTTAGACTTAATCGGACAAACGAGAAGCTTTTAAGAAAAGAAACTTTGATTAGGCTGCAGGGGCGGTGTACCTCTGATCCTCTTGTCGCTCTTCTGCAGAAGACATGCATGCTCTTAGCCCCTGGCTACTTCAAGACTTGACAATAAAATTTTCAGCCTGACGCGACAATAATCAAAATTATAATAATTCTATGTAAACACAAATTGAGCCTCGGTCCATGTTTGTTTCACTTATTATTATCATATAAATTATTGACAGGATTACTATAAGCTGGGCTGTAAGCAAAAGGAGAATAAGTTTGCAAGCTGTTTGTTTTCTAGATTTGTTTAATGTTGGATTATTACGTTTACAGGTGTAAAGAGAGAGTGAGGTGGCACTGAGGTAAATTTTCACCTAAATGATCTATGAAAAGCCAACTTATCATATTTTGGTAATATGGACTTTCAATTATAATAAGTTGTTCTAATAATATATCTGTTTCTTTCAGATTATTTTTAATAATATACATTACAATAAAAAAAAAACAGACCCCAGGCGGGATATATGGTCGAAATGCCTTGCCATTGTTTTGTGTAGATGATATAGGAGTAGCAGGACAAACATGAGCAATTTCTATATTTAGGGATTAGGGCGGCTGCATGCAGAAGATGAATCTGTGAAGGCAACGGCGCCGCTTCGATCATCAATGCCGATGTGGGGTGTCACCTGAGACGAGTAAATGCTGCGATGTGCGTGTGACATGGAGGGGAAGGTGTAACTGTACTAGTGCAATAGTGGTGGTAGTGGATATGCAGCAGCAAGGAGCTCCTGATCGATCTGCTGCTTTGACATTTCGATCCATGTCTTCCTGCTCAGTGCCCACATATTTAGGTCGACCACATGTTTTGCCGTACGGCCGCATTGATGCGTTTCACATAAATCGCCACAGCAAATTTACCTGTCCGGCCGCCTTGTGGCCACACAGGAGGATCTAGTTTTCTCGCCGTAACAAACCCCATCAGAATTTTAATTAGCAAGGTGATAATCTAAACATTGAGGTCTAAAATAACCTCTTTACTAGTATCAGCTTTGCTAATTTTATAAACTTCCTCCCACACACACAAAAATAAAATCAGCAAAGAAAACAAGCCAAACGCACCTGGTTAATTTATCCATTAATCCTAACTTATCAAATTCTGATATAGTACATTAGTAATATTCTGTACGTAGGGCTAAGTACTTAAGTTGGAGATTAAAAAGAAGCATCTTAGGGCATCGTACAAATGTAGCAGCAGCACTTGTGGCTAAGATCTGTACATGAGCATTTGCTGTCTGTTTACTGTTATAAGTTATTATTGCCTCCCCCCTCACATACTAGTAGTAGCATTGTGCTAATCACGTACTATTAATAGTCATAGATATGTCAGCGCATTATTTCTGACCGTAAAATCGATAGAACGCTGGCACTGTGTGTGACACACGATCGACGCACGTACGGCTGCACGAGCCGAGGAAATAGGAGAATTTGATTTCGTGCGAGCGACACGTCCCATGTGCACGTTTATATTCGTGTCAGGCGCGACGCGTACGTGCACCGGTGCACGTACGTTCCGGCCTGGCAGAGACCGAATCCAGCAGCTAATGTGGACGTGCGTACACCGTGCTTTTGCTTTAATTCTGAACGATAGATTAGTATCAAGAGGAGTAGTTGTGAGTAGATTTGATGTGTTTACTCAGTGTATATAGCGCAAGTATGTATGCAGGTATTCCGTTGTAGCACGTCATCGCACGACAAAGCAGAGCAGCACGGGCCAAGTTTAATTTACAGTCAGAAAGCCAATTAACTACTACTTCTGTACTAATTAAGTTGGGGATATTTGCTAAAATAACACTCATAAGTGTTGGCTACTCCAAAACGTTATTACAAAACTGGACATCTCCAGAATGTCACTCACAATCGCACCTCTTTCGTCAAAATAGCAACAACGAGGCAGAGCCAAAAATTACACAAGGGTAGGGCCAATTCTTCAAGAGTAAAACCAAAATTTTCTATATACCTTATGTTTTTAAAATTTTGACTGATTTTCGATACATTTCAATGGAAATTTGGGAGACAAGCCTAGGGCCCAAGCCCAAGCTGCCTTAGGCTTGTCTCCACCCCTGGCAACAACATATCAGACACCTCCGTCCGAGCACCGCCCACCAAGCCAGAGCCACACACGCCGCACACCGCCCAATCTGCCTACAGCCCACCGCGCCGCCAAACCCTAGTTTCAACCGCTTCGGGTCACGGGAGAGAGAGTTGACGGGGAGGGAAGCTGGCCTGCTGTTGTTTGATTAGAAGCAAGGACAAAAATGCCTTTTCATATTCAGTTTAGGAAATAGAAAATATATAATAATGCTATACATGTAATGGGAACAACATAAAAGATGGCGTCTTAGAGATGTTTTTTAATGACGCTTTTGAAGTTGCATGTCCTATAGTGCTATTGTAGCAAATATCCCATTAAATAGGAGTATAATATCGTTGAGAAATAAACCAGGACACAATGAGATCACATACAGGAGTATTATAGAAGGGACACCCCCGAAATCCCCAATCTGACGTCTCGTCGAATCTAGCAAGTCCAAGTCCAAGTGATGAGTTGGCTGGCCTAGCATAAGTCGGCAGGCACGCACACATGTCAAAGTGACAACGCGTCAGGTAAGGTTGACGCGGTTGACGCCGGCCGCGCGCGCGCCCGCGATGGCTGCCTGCCTCGTGATGGGGAGGCAATTTGCATCGCGATCACGAGCACGGCGCCGGTGTCGCACGCGTACGTGCTAAAACTCAGCGTTGCTAGCTGCTGCAGTGCTCGGGGCGGGCGGGCCCGTTTGGCTTCCTGGACCACGGACACGGGCGTAAACTCATCCTCCCCATTACCCGTGCAGCATGCTGCACCGCCCACGCTGCGTTGCCGCCGATGCACGCACGGACTCCGCACTAGAAGCTCGATGCATCGCGCGACGCGCGAACGATGCAGCACCGCACCTAGGAGTAGCGATATTTCTTTTCCGATTGCACTGTAGGCACGCAGGTATGAGAATGTATCTTTAATCTATGCTCGACGAGTCGACGCAACGGTATAGATGACTAATTAGGCCGCCCGGCTTAACCCGGTCCGAACACGAAAGGACACGGCCCAAGTCTTGTCATGGCCCGACCAACACTTCGTGCTTCGCCGTGCCAGCCTACAGGTTGGACCTGTGGCCCAGGCACGACCCAAAGGCATGCGGGGCGTGTTGTGCCGACCTGAAGGCACGACCAGCACAAGCCACCATCATTGTTCTGTCGTCGTCGCCATTGCATCCCATTTGGGTTTGTCGGCGAAGTTGTCCTCCCCGCCGCCTCTGTCCTGTCGTTAGCGCCGTCAAACTAGATCTTTGAGCACCGCGGCGGCAGTGTCAATATGGTGGGAGAGCTCACGTGAGGTGGTAGTGCCCGATGGAAGCCAGCACCTCGCGATTGTTGTCAGGGGTGTAAGATGGTGCGGCGGTGGTATGACCCAATCCTGATCCCACTGAGCTCCGCCTCTAATTCCCACTTCGACGACCACTGTTGTAGCACGTTCAAGAGAGGGGGAGGACAAGGTGGGGATTGGGAGAGGAGGAAGGGAACTAGGGTTAGGGTTAGGCCGGGGTGGGGAGTAGGGCCGCTGTTGTGCCAGCCTCTTTCGTGTCAAGCCGGGTCGGCCCACCATGCCGAGAGTGCAGCTCAGGCATGACCCAACTGTCAAGCCGGGCCAGCACGGCTCGACCCTGGGCCGAGCTGTCAGGCCTCGGGTCATAGGGCCAATAATAGGTGATGGATCAGACCGATGTTAACTCTTAGGCCATCTTCGCTCGTGCACTCGTGCAGCTTGAGTAGTTGGGTAAACAGACAAGCGAAATGAGATACATTATTAGCACATAGTTAATTAAGTATTAGCTATTTTATACTTAAAAATAGATTAATTGGATTTTTAAAACCACTTTCATATACAAATTTTTTAAAGGGTTCGAAAGATATGCACACAAGAAAGAGAAAAAAATCACCGTTGAAAATAGCCAAATACAGCCCCTTGGTCTCTCAAAATACTACGTACCCATTCATTTCTAAATTTGAAGAATTTTTTCTATATATGTTTACATATACAAAATCTCTTACATTTATAATCACGAGGAGTATTGCGAAATATAGTTGCATAATATTCATGATTTCGTGAACATAAAGAATTAAAATAGGTAAAATATTTTATGCACGGCATCATCGCACCACGGATGCTCCATATGCTCCCACCAGATAATCTAGCCAAATCTAAAAATCTTGATGAGCTCTTGTAGCCGCAGACAGTAGCACGCATGTAGTAACGTACCACAGGATCGATCGATCAGCTGACTTCAGAGCAACATTAACAATACTAGACTACTCCTCCTGTTTCCACAGTTAATTCCAGGGATCTCTTTTGGCGAAGATTCTGACGTCCTGAATAGTGGCTAAAGAGGACTAACTACTGATCTTATAGAATTACGTACTGTTTGTGCATGTGTTTTATATATGCAAGAGATATCTCATATCTGTCCCTGGTGAGTGGTGAGAACTGTGATGAAAGGGCTGGGGCCCTACAGTGTGATACAACCTATGCTACAAAACAGTGAGCTTAGCTTAGGTTGCCCTTTCATCATTTACACATGTCCGTGCATCTGCGTCGTCTCATGCACCGTCTCACTCACTGCATGCCTCTCCTAATTATCACATCCATATGATCCAACTCTCCTCCTCAACTTTCTACTTACTATTATTGCTACTTTTGCTAGCGTGTTACCCTTTACAGCATCATCCATTCGAACACCTCATCGCCCACAAAACAGCATTCGAATTTTATCTCAGAAAACTTAACATAATTGTTTTTTTCAAAGAAGCAAACTGATCTTGAAAATCATTAAGTGTGCCATGCATCTAGACACATCTAGTACACCAAAAGATAGTGATCTGGTGCATATATATCCATCATCCATGTGAGTGAAACATTGCAAGAGGACAGCAAAATGATCAGTTTCCAACAAGTCCATTTCGGAACTTCTAGAGAAACAAAATGTGATTTAGGCTGCGTTTGGATCCCATAATTGGGACTTTAAAAACGTCACATCAGAGTCATGTTAATCTTTAAACATATATTTAAAGTATTAAATGTAGACTAATAACGAAACAAATTACATATTCGGACTGTACACTGCGAGACGAATCTTTTGAGCCTAATTAATCCGTCATTAGTAAATATTGGTTACTGTAGCACTTATGGCTAATCATGACGTAAGTAGGCTCAAAAGATTCATCTCGCAGTGTACAATCCAAATATGTAATTTATTTTATTATTAGTCTATGTTTAATACTTTAAATATGTGTTCAAAGATTGATGTGATTTTTTAGCCAAATTTCTTTTTTAACTAAACGCAGCCTTAGCTTGAATAAGAAGGTTGGTGAGACAGTGCTCATATCAGGTGGTCATTTTGTTTGGGGACTGTGTGTCTTAGTCTTGCCGGCCAGCCGTTTTTGACTGCTTATGTGGGATCCATAACCAAAGCTACCCATCAATATCTAGTTTTACTACCAGTGAGTGGAAACAATATTAATTAGTGGATACTAACACAAAAAGGATTGCCGGCCGCATGTCCTCCTTTACTTCATAAAATATTGGTCTAATTAATTAGCATTTGTGCTTAAATTCTGTCCGGTCACTTTTGTTTGACTCGAGAGAGCTAAACTTTACCCTCCGATGTCAAATAAAGATGACTGTAAATAGCTTTCAAATAATAGTTCCATTTAAAAGGTCATGGAAAAACATATTGCATTTTTTAAAATAAATGGAGTATTTATTCAACACTTTTCCTGAATATATCTTCCTATATAGTATATACCGAATATGGAAGTATTGTGTTGTATGTATCTACCGACCAGTTTAATCCAAAAGTTTAAACTAACGAGGAAAGGTAAATCATGACCTCGTGTTCTAAAGCCATATATATTGAGTTGTTTTTATTTAATTAATTATATATCAGACAAGGTTCGAACTCTATTGAGTTGAGTGAACTAACTATAGTTTAACTTAAAAGCTTAATCAACCTTATATATATCCGACGGGAAGTTTGATGTAATTCGAACTCAGTCTTTTGGCTGGCAACTCACCTGGCTAGACAAATGTAGGGAGAATGTCAGCTGGCCCCAGCATAAATCCTAACGAGTATACCCACAAGAGAGCTAGCAAGCAAGCAACAAAGGGAAGCATCATCTTAGTTAACCTCGCATCTTTTCATCACTAATTGCTATAGGTGGGGCAATGACATCCACAACAAGACAGATGACCCAATCAAGTGATTAGCTCCAAACTAAAGAGCAATTAAACTACTAACCTCCATCCTTTTCCTCTAAGTTGGTTACCATGATGGCCCTAGTGTGGTTTTGTTGGCCATTTGCCCAGTCACTGGGGCCCAGCAACCACCATAATCCCAAAACTGTTAGACCTATATCTATCATAGCCTTACTGCACAAGTTAAATCTGTTAACAAGGGGAGAAGTATCCCAAAATGGAGAAAATTAATATGTCGTCACTTAATTATCTCATTATCTGGATGCCGAAAAAGTGTGAACAAGATGATTTGACGGCATTATTAAGGACCACATGATCTCATCAAGAATTGCTTTCCACTCCATTATAAAAGATCGAGTTATCCGGGCCGGGGCTGGAGCTGGAGTTAGGTTAAGGCAATGTGCATGCCAATTCCATCACATGCGGCTAATCTAGCTAATTCTCTATGAATTGAACCCTACCACCAAGTACTATCAATTCTGGCTGCTGGGTGCATGCACACCAAGTCGATCCATCGATCACCAAGTGGACTCTCCAAAAAAGCAGACGAATTCTTTTCCTAGTTGCTAACATAGTAGTAGTCACCTGATTGACGTAACAGTTATATATAACCGTAGACGACAAGGCCATCCAAGGCGCAGGCGCTGCCATTTGGCAAGTTGCCAGTTTGATAAATACTCAGCACCGGCTCATCATCGACAGTTCCCAAGTAGGTAGTCGAAATTAGCAAGATACACGGGAAGCATCGAATATGTAATGTAATCGTGGAGTCTCACGGATATACGGACTTATTCACCAAAGTTTTTTAAAAAATCTTGCTGTCCTAAATATTACGCAGATACCTATATACTAAGGGCTTGTTTGGTTAATCCCTAAAAGAAAGGTATCAGAAGGAGATTGATAGAAAATAATTCCGTGTCTTAATCGGAGTAGAATAAATATCCTCCAAATCTTCCTCAATCTTCTTGGGGAAGGGAATAACCAAACAAATGCATAATTGATTTTGTAAGATCAATGATATGACGTTGGCCTTGTATAGTAGGATATACAATTGACTTACATCTAATATAAGTATAATGTGTACACAATTACGTATAGCAGAATGCTATCAATGGTAAGACTGGACATTGTTGTTAATTGACGCATATGTACTTTTTAACGCATATTGTTTTATGAAAAGTTACTTGAAAACTTTGATCAATCGGGAACATTTTATATAAATTTTTGGCATGGGCTTTATAGTTGAAACTGTACGCTAACATCAGATGGTGTGTGCACATATACAGCCTGCTCGACTCTTATATAAAACCTATCCAGCCCCAGCCGTTTTCAGCCAGCCGAACGGAGCCATATATTCATGCATTCCACATTATTTTTCATTTTTTTTCTAAAATTAACACTATCATGATCGAATCAAATGTCACAGCTTCTACTTAACCCATATCTAAAACACCTCATCGGTGTTGCTTTAAAAAATTCTGATACCGATGAGAACTTTTTACCGGGAACATTTTGTATAAAATTTTGGTGTGGGCTTTATGTCGATATATAGGCCTGGCTAAATTACTGACAGTGGGTACGAATCACATTCAAACCCTATTTTATTTATAAGAGTAGCAAAAAGTTAAATTTGCCCACGGTGGCGGTCTCCAGCAGCTAGACTGGTTGGTCATGGGAGATGGTCAGATGGATGCGGAGATGAGGGAGCAGTGCGAGGCCAGGAGACAGCCGATCCCAGCGTGGAGCCCGTCGTGTAGGCCGTGGCGGCGGCAGGGTGAGCCCCATTTCCTCATGACAGCGATCACTAACCCACCACCTATAGCTTAATTGGCTTCTACACCTCTTGACGCTACTATTCTCCGTACTCTTTGTACCTGTACCCATTCCTGCATGTACCGGGCCTGCTTCAATGCCTTAATTGCTTTGTTGCTACTGCTTGCATTGCATGAGTACGTATGTGATGGGTTAGTCCTGTCACATCGAATATTTGGACACTAATTAGAAGTATTAAATATATACTATTAATAAAACACACCCCATATTTTGGATTATTTCGCGAGACGAATGTATTGAGCCTAATTAGTCTATGATTAGCGAATACGATGCTACGGTAAACATTTGCTAATCGTGGATTAATTAGGCTTTAAAAAATCATCTCGTGAATTAGTTTTTATTTATGCAATTAGTTTTATTATCAGTCTATATTTAATACTCATAATTGACGTCAAACATCCGATGTGGCGAGAACTCTAAATCCAAACAACCTCTCAGTGTATTGGAGACATCGACCAACGTGATTAAGCCGAGAGCAATTGTCTTGGCGTCTGTCTCCTCCAGACACAGACACTGACAGTGTTTTTTTTTCCTGTAATTGGTTGGCAATTGATCTTTAATTTAATTCTGATTCGTGAGGTTGTCAGATGTCAAATTAAGGTGGAAGCAGTGAGAAGAATGAGAGAGATTTTGATCGATTGGGCCGTGTCAGCCACACATGGTTTGTCTGGGAATGCGTCGTCCTGGAAAGAGGTTTTAACTCATCATGTCCTTACATGGGTAGTGATCACTGATCGATCGAGTCACTCATGAGACCCAAACTAGCTTGGGGATTGACTTAATTTGGCTGGTGGGACGAGATCAATTATCGAGGCCACACGCAATCACCAATGCGTTCCTGAATTCGCTGTCGTTTGATGCGTGATTTTGTCCCGGATTACCAGCAAATTCACGTGCACACACACTGGTCATATCATGGCCGGGCGCCCCCGCTAATCTCACCGTTCTCTGCTCCGATCTTTTCCCTTTACCAGCTCAGCCACTTGGCCGTGTCACACCGTCACGTAGTAGTTGACAGCGAGTTTTCGCCGGTGTTTCCACTCGGGTCGCCGTGGTCAGCGCTCGACGGTGTGGGTCTCGTGGTGGCCTTGCCGCAGTCGACGTCGCGGCGTGTTGTGGAGACGACCAGCTTACCAGAGGCCTTACAAATCTAGACGGGGACACGTCATGTTCAGTCCAAAAATTCTTGTATGCGGACAGGGTTTGTTTTACCGCCGGCCATCCCCTTGCCTCCTGCCGGCGGTACGGTGGTTGTCGTGCGGTAACCGTGAAAATTTCATCAAATTTTTAAAAATATTTAAATGAATTTGATAAATTTCAGTAAACCATACATAGTTACCGTGGCACGGTAAGGAACGGCGATAACCACGTCGGCATGGTTAATCCTGATCGTGGGATGGAGGGTGTCACGTACTCACGTTCTAGCACTGTAAATCTAACATAACCATTTAGATTTGTAGTAATAAGATATATCGTATCCACCTAAATCCTTTGTATTATGGACGAAAGGAATATGTAGTATATCGTAAGAGGATAGGCCATAGGAAAAGAGGCAAACATATGGAAGATATGTATACAATGAAACCAACTAATATCTCACACTTTATATGAGATCTCTTTTTATCGGTTGCCTGGTCTTTTTATGCTCTTTTTCGTGCTTTTTTTGTAGATTGAGATCGATGGATCGAGTGATCTGAATTCTTGCACAAGGCTGGCATTTTCATTGGTTCCTGTTGTGTTTAATGGCTGGATAGTTGAATCATTTGCGACACTACTTATTTTAGCACAAATGAAAGTTATTACTATTATAAAGTTGCAATGGATTATAACCATATTCTAAGAATTCATATATTAAAATTTCGTCAAGCATTTAAAAGGAAAAAACACACCATTTATTAGTGCAGGATCACATGTGTGTTAAACCCATTTAATCATTGGTTCAGCGGAAACGAACAGGCTAAAATCAGATTGATTAGAAATGCGCTGCAGTTGCGATTAATTCTAAAAAAAACATTGCGATTAACTAGTGGCCCTGATTTTTCCCCTTCTCTACTTTTAGTGGGGTTCCAAATCATCATCATGATTGTTATTAAGACAAAAAATGAATGTGATTACGCTACTATGGATCCGATCACTGGTGCACAATGTGCGTGCCTCCCACTATGGCCAAGAATTGGTAATATGGAATTGGTTGTTGGTGTTACTGTTCATTGGTCCTTGGAAAACAACAAGTGAACCACCCTAGGGATAAGATCCGCGCCCAAATCGCGTCTATATGTCACCGATTAAACCTCTCGTGTCGATTCTCTTAGCTGCTGATGCGTTCGTTTCATTTATGTCCATTTTATTTGGCATATCTCAACGATCTCCTAATCACCATACATACATGATCTGCTATTTAATTGCACCGCTTTAAAAGAGCAACCTAATTTAGGACAAAGCCTAAAAAAACAGCGAATTAAGAACGTACTACCAAGTAATTAGGATCAATTACTCAATTAGGATATGCTTTGGTTGATGATCTGTTAGGCCATTCTCAGTGCATAATTTCGTTGCATGGTTTTCAATAGTGCCATATTATCTAGTAACATTGGACTCGATAATTAAAACTATATTTCACAATGAAAAGTTTCATGTCACGGTTTTATATGTTAGCATATCATTTAAATTTAGTGTTTAAATAACCAATTGGAGTATAGAAACATTTGAATATGAAACCTTAAATTTCTCAATAGGAGTTTCATACGGTTTCCAATGTATTAGAAACGGTGAATACTACTCCTAATTTCATCCACATGAAACCATCTTCATCTTCCTATTAATAAATGTTTTTCCATGTCACCATATAAGCCTATGTGGCACTTCATTTAATGTGCATGAAAATCTCTATGAAACCTCTATTGAGATTGGCCTTAGGGAAAAAAATCAGGTTTCACAATTAATTTTGACTTCTGAGGAGTCAGGAGTGATTATAGCTTATTTAGAACACAAAAATTTTTCCTTTCAAAAAAAAACACACAGAAATTTTATAAGAAATTCCTGGGATTCAGTCCAACTCGTCTAAGATTATTTAAAAATATTTCTTCGTTACAGAGAAGACTTTAATTAGCAAGAGTACGTTTATATATATTGTTGTTGCAGTAATAAGACGGTAACTCATGCATGTACTAGTTAGGCTCATCATGTACCTTGCAAGTGCTTGTTATAGGCACACTAATAAGCTCTTCATGGTTGCTTATAGAGTGAATGTACGCTTGTGTCAAGCTAACATGAGAGGCAATGATTATCTTTTGACGTAAAGTTCTATTCTTCCTATAAAAAATAACACAGTCAGCCCATTTTGTTTTTTCAAAATGCATAATCCAACATGTAGCCATCATCCATGTCAACTGTTTTTTGCCCCCTCACAATGTGATGTCCATGACATTAGTCGTTTTCATGTACGTTTTTCCCCGTCAGACACGTCCTGTGGTCTAATTTATTCCTTTGATTTTTGCACAGTGCTTTGATATCGTCATCAGTATCCTTTCTACTAGATCTGCAACATTTAGGAAGGCAATAAGAACAAACAGAGTATATTGGACCTCTTTCACTGACCTTATCTGAACTGAACAGCAAAAGACGATAAAATATGTAAAGATTATTTGGACTATAGCTCTAATTTATTTTAATAATAAAAATAGGTTACATCTCCGGCATCTGCCATTTGCTATTATACGTGTAACCGTTGATTCATAGAGGCAACTATCTATTTGTTATCCTATTATGTTTGCACTGAACGGATGGTCTCCTGTTTAGTGATCTAATAACATTACACACAACCACAGTGGCATGCATTTGCTGCCTATCTAAAGACAAGCAGAACAAGAACAACTTTACAGTTGTGCGTAAGCCATCCAAGGACAGTATTGTTGACCTCACACTTGGTCCTTGGTTGCTGTTAGTTTTACTAGCCATATCTATCTGTCGGCTTGTACGTTGGATAGATGGATGGGAAGGAGAAAAGGTGATTCAGTCTATCAGGGAGAAGAGAACTAGTCAGCTTAATTTTCCACTAAGAAATTAATTAAAATGTTATTACCTCGTTTTGTTCAGAGTTGAGACCAGACTACCTACCTGCAGGCAAGGACGACGAGCCTTTAATTAAGAAATGGATCAAAGATCTGACCACTTATTTGGACGCACGACTAATGTGATATCACCTCTAGTTTATGTGATCTCTGAAGGAAATAAATTTCAAGGGCGGTGCAAACTGTACTGGCTTTCTTTTTCTTTCTTTGTTTTTTTTTTTTTGAGAATCAAACTGTACTGGCTTGTGGTAGTACTGATAATTACTAGCCTCTCCAATGCACAATTTTGGCATGCATTCTGTTGATGCCTTGGAGAGATAGAGACCCAGGGAAAGAACAAGCTAATTGCTGGTAAAATGGAGTTGAAATTGCATCAGAGAAACATTTTTCAGCGGGAAAGTCGGCAACAGTTTGCAGTTTGATCAGAGTTCGGTACTATCACCATTCAGCAAGTCAGCAATCAGCAAACGCATGGGAAATAGTGACTGCTGATGAACAAAAAGTCAAGAGATACGCCACTGCTGCTACCAAAATAGATCAACTCTGTCATCTAAAAAAACAATTTGGTCATCGTATTGCAACTTTATTGGGAAGGCGAATGAGGATGTCAATGTGACAACGTGCCATATTTTCTGGGTTTTGTTGGGCCCTTTTTTTCTCTTCTAACAAAGCTAGTACAAACTGTACGTTGGTGTTAATTATAGCACAAAATAAAATCCTGGATGAGGTATGCCAGCCTAAAGTCAGACGAAGCTGAAAGAAAAATCTCCATTTTTTATAAATGATAAAGCTGGAGAGCAGGAGGTACATGCCTTACATGACAGAGGAACAACAATGCGATTGATTCGCTTTCATGGAAGATTGGGATTCCTGTCTCTGAATCCTGACTAATAATACTCCTGCTTTATTAGTGTATCACCTTTCTTTTCTCCTCCCTATGTGATTGATCATCTTCATTAGTGCTGGATTAGCTAAATAAAGCAACATCAGAAGCCAGTCATTAGTAGCAACCCTTTAACCAAAACAGCTGGTTAGACCTACAGGGTCAAGATATTAGGACCAGGCTATAATATCATGACAAGGGTTTTTTGCAGCTGGTCCTTCAGGTATCAGAGGAATAGAGACAAGACACCAAACAGAAACGAAATGGAGGCTACCAAATGGAGTAGGAAGAACTGAAGAAGGCTGGGCTGATATAGGATGGTAATTAAATTGGAGGAGAGAAATAGTGCAGCTTTGAATTGATCGTTTCTCTTCTGTTTAGTGTATTGTTCAGTACGTGGGGCTCTCCTGTGATGTGCGACCGAGGAGAAAGAATAGGAGCCCACCACCTCACACAACTGGCAGAGCCCAAAATTAAGCCAAAGACTGATTTTTTAGTTGGTAAGTATGGTACTTACCAGTGCTAATTAAGCATAGAGACAACACCAGAACCGAAATCTCTAGCCTTTTGGCGCTTTAATTGATAGACAAACACTGCCACCAACAACTAAAAACCACCAACACAACTACCGATCTCCAACAAAAAAAAAAATTGTGGAAAGGGAGAATTTTTCTTAGCCTGATTGGCTTTTAGTACCAGTTTATCCAACAGTTCAGAAATGCCCACTTCTCTAATAACTTAGAAAACACCAACCAAAAGAACAAAAAACAACAACTTTATATTCTGTATGGATATTCGAATACCATAATAACACACAACTCTTTTACAAACAATCATATTTTTCACAGATATTTACAAAAATCTATAGGAAACTGGAAATCCCAAAAATATAAAAAAGGGGGGAATAAAAGGGAAAAGAAAAAAACCCTCTCATAATGTTCACATGAATATTCCAAACCTTTTCAATGTTTCCATATGATTACCACACAATTCTTCTTCAAACCATCACAATTTTCATATGAACTTACACAATATATAGGATTTGAAATTCCCACAATAAAAATTTCTCAAAATATAAAAAGGAAAGAAATACCCTTCTCCCCCTCTTCTCTTCCACTTCCACCATCTTCTCCTTCTCCACCACCCCTCTTCCATTCCACAATCCTCTTTCCCTCTCTTCTTCCCCAAAACTCGTTGCTTTCCTTCCTTCCTTTTCTTCCTCGCTCACTTGCGTCGCGTGCATCCGTTCCCCACCATTAACTTCACCTTCCAAGCTCTCTCCCCAGCAATGCCGCCGTGGAGACGCCGCCGCGCCAGCAGCCTCCGGCGGCGGCGGTGCTAGATCCACGCAGGGAGCTCGACCGCCGGCGACGGCGGCGGAGAATCGAAGAAGGAGACGAATTCACAACCAAGGTGTGGCCTTTCTCCGGCGAGCCGCAGCCAATGCACGAGCACACCCGCGCGAGGGCGTGGGAGGTGGCGGCGACGGCTCGCAAGGTTCAGCCGCCCGTGGTCGGCGGCGGCGGCGGCAGCCGGCGGCGCGTGTCCCCGATGTCGGCGGCCGACGACTCCTCGTCGGCGTGCTCCTCCTCCTCCTCGACCACCTCCTCCTCCAACGACGCCGCCGATTACGTCGAGCGTGGCCTCCCCAACGGCGACTTCTACACCGGCCAGTGGCGCGGCGGCTCCCCGGACGGCGCCGGAAAATACCTCTGGACCGACGGTTGCATGTACGAAGGCGAGTGGCGCAGCGGCAAGGCGACGGGAAAGGGGAAATTTTCGTGGCCATCGGGTGCCACCTATGAAGGGGAATTCAAGGACGGATTCATGGACGGCGCCGGGACATACACCGGCGCCGCCGGCGACACGTATAGAGGGACATGGTCGATGAATCTCAAGCACGGCCGCGGCCGGAAGAGCTACGCTAACGGCGACCACTACGACGGCGAGTGGGTCTCCGGCCTCCAGCACGGCGACGGCCGTTATCTGTGGCGGAACGGGACGGAATATTCCGGCCAGTGGAGGGGTGGACTCATCCATGGCCGCGGCGCGCTCGTGTGGCCGAACGGGAATCGGTATGACGGCGGGTGGGAGGATGGGTGCCCTCGTGGCCACGGAATATTCCGGTGGGCTGACGGCAGCGTCTACGACGGCCAGTGGAATCGTGACGCCGTCACCGGCATTGTGCATCAGAACGGCGTGTACTACCCGTCGCCGGCGGCGAATTCCCCGACGGCGCGTGATCCTCGTGACGTGTTCGCGAGGGATTTGCCGGGGTTCATGGGCGCCGGGTCCGGCTCGCCGGCGGCGGCGGCGGCGTCGATGCAGAAGTCGCTGAATCGATCGGCGGCGGCGGGGAATTCGCGGGGGAGCACGGCGGCGGCGGGGATAAGGAACAGCTCCGGCGGCGACAGGAAGTATGACAAGATTTGCATTTGGGAGTCGGATGGGGACATCACCTGCGACATTGTGGATGGCGCCGCGTTGGCATCCATGGGTGGCGCGATGAGGAGCTCCGTTAGAGTGGCAGATGGCGGCGGCGGGGAGGGGCTGGGTGTGGCGCCGCCGTCGCCGGCGCCGGCAACGCACGTCGCGAGGTGGGTGCCGCCACGGGAGGCGAAGCGGCAGGGGGAGACTATTGCCAAGGGTCACAAGAATTACGAGCTCATGCTCAATTTGCAGCTCGGGATCAGGTGCGTGACCACTTTTTTTCCTTTTATGAAATCGAGTGAAATTGTTTGGTTGATCAAATGTTGAAAATTTTATGACATGTTATTTTGCCACGATCCCAACACCGTGAAAAAATTACATTGGTTTTGATGCGTTTGCTGATGATACAAGCTCTAATTGGTGAATATTTACATATGACATCAAAAAAGAGTTTGCTTTGTGCCATGTAATGGTAAAAAAAAGTGAGTTCTTAGGTTTTAAGATAGCATCTTCTTAATGCTTAAATTTATCGACCATTTTTCGGACATTTTTTCGCCATGGTTAAGTCCATGCCTGATTGCCTGATGTATCAATGCTTTGTTGACACAGGCATGCTGTTGGGAAGCAAGGTCCAGTTACGCTTGATCTGAAATCCTCGGCTTTTGACCCAAAGGAAAAGGTATGGACAAAGTTCCCTCCGGAAGGCTCAAAATACACCCCTCCACACAATTCCTGTGAGTTCAAATGGAAGGATTACTGCCCACAGGTGTTCCGGTTGGTCATCACTCCCATGTTAAAATTATATATGGTTTGCCCTTGTTCTGGTGTCACAATGCTGATCAACATTTGTTCCTGATTGAATTGAAGGACACTGCGCAAGTTGTTCAAGGTGGATGCTGCTGATTATATGTTATCCCTTTGTGGAAATGAGGCTCTCCGGGAGCTCTCTTCTCCTGGTAAAAGTGGAAGCTTCTTTTACCTAACAAATGATGATCGATACATGATAAAGACAATGAAGAAATCTGAAGTAAAGGTTTGTTCTTTTTGATCTACTGTGTATCTAGGCCTTCCATTTCCAAGCTTCCGAAATTAGACCAGAAGTACATTCCGAATGACAAAAAACCTTTGTTTACATTACAGATGCTTCTCAAGATGCTTCCAGCTTACTACAATCATGTCCGTGCATTTGAGAATACTCTAGTTACCAAATTTTTTGGTCTGCATTGTGTTAAGTTAGCTGGGGCAAATCAGAAGAAGGTTAGAGATAGATCTCTCTGTATATATTTCATTATTTTATATCCATCCTTAACACTCTATTTGTTATTTAGTACATTATTGGATGTGCTCCCTGACTGTTTGCCGTTGTATAACTGCTCAGGTTCGTTTTGTCATCATGGGTAATCTGTTCTGCTCCGATCATTCTATCCATAGGCGTTTTGATCTAAAAGGTTCATCTCTTGGCCGCACAACTGACAAGCCCCAAACTGAGATTGATGAGTACACAACTCTGAAGGATCTTGATCTGAATTTCATATTTAGATTGAAGAAGCAATGGTTCCAAGAGTTCCAAAGGTGCTAACATCTTGTCACGTATTCTAGTTTTGGGTGTGCATTTAGTTTAGGTGTAAGTTAGTAATCATGTCTTTTTTCTTCAACAGTATTAACAATGCATAAATTTTTTTATTCAGGCAAGTGGACAGGGATTGTGATTTCCTTGAGCAGGAGAAGATCATGGATTACAGCCTTCTGGTGGGAGTACATTTCAGAGACAATAGAGAGAAGCTTCTGAGTGAAGGTTGGTAAAAAAAACTTAAACACAAGGAAAATTTACTCATTGCTTTCACTAACAAGGCTCTTTGTTTGGTTGAAGGTTCTACCGATCATGACATCAACAAAATATCAACTCCTCGTCTTTCAAGAGGAAATGTGGACCACTTTCTCACTGATCCAAACAGGTAAGCCAGACATTTAACTATCATCATTTGTTATTTTTTACGAATATGGTACTAAAATATAACCTATTATATTTGGAGAAATTATACTTCTTATCTTGTCATTTATGTCGTGATTGGCAAGCTTCATACCAGCAAATCATCGCATATTACGTAATATTCTTGCTTCCATCTTAAGAAGCAATTGACCCTAATAAAGACAGTTATTTATTTAATATGAAACCGTGCATCATTCTTATATGACCTATTCAAAATCTGGATTGCGCACACTTGATTTATGGCTACACTAGGGCATTATTTTTGCTGAGGCCCTTAGCAGCTCCTTCCTTTCCATGAATATTTGTCTGCTAGCTGTCTCGGATGTAGTTATATGTGTTACTCCGTATCAGCTAGTTGGACAGAAGGCAGTAAATAACTACATAACTGAAATACCAAGATAGTGCTATAGATACACATATTACAAATAACTATTTACAATAAAAAGACCTTCCGGTTTGCTTTTGATTATTACTTGCGACTTCCAACTGAATATTATGAATGAACAGGTGGCTGAAAATCAAGCTCGGGGTGAACATGCCTGCAAGAGCTGAACTGACTGCTCGGAAAAGTGATTGCGATTCACAGCTTATTGGAGAGCCAACTGGGAAGTATTATGATGTTATATTGTATTTTGGGATAATAGACATACTTCAAGATTATGATATCAGTAAAAAGCTCGAGCATGCTTACAAATCTTTCCAGTATGACCCAACCTCAATATCAGCAGTGGACCCAAGACAGTATTCTAGACGTTTTAAAGATTTCATATACAAGGCTTTTCAAGAAGACAGACTAGATAGCTGAGAACATGTTGAAGCTTGAGAACCTCCTCCTCCAAGTGAAGATGTACGCTAAACTGTCCAAAGATCAGGCAAAATGCAGTTGGCACTCTACTTGTGTGCTGTCAGTTGTATGCACGAGAAATGGATGTCAGCTTCATTGGAAACCATCTTGGTGGTACAGCTGCATGAACTCCTCGTGGTATTCCATAGGTGGTCTGGCTCTCACGTAAATATAAATAGTTTTATACACACATACATATAGCTCACTAATATTTTGTAGGGTAGGAGATATTAACACAATTATTCTACTTACAGATAGGAAATTTGTAGCCATGCACAAAAGTGCGCAGGCCAGACCGGTTTTGTAAATGTTTTACCTGAGGGTAGCATGTATCAGGAGATACTATTCTTTTGTAACTGTCTTGATTAATACTCATAGGAAATCCCTGGATATCAGTCTGCTGCACTCTGTACAGTGTTTTTTTGGACCTGGTAGCTATTAGCCTAGGAGTGATAACACAGTTTTGTTCTCCTTTTCCTGGTATGAATGATCATTTGTTGGCTATATGTGAAGTTCCAATTATGCAACAATGGAATGGGGCCAACTGAAAAACTTAGTGGCTGCTGAGGCATCAGCATTTTGTGTGCTTCAGAGTCAGCATGCTATGATGGCTTATCAGCAACTCTGCATTGGGACAAAACACCAATGGAGCAATGCTGTGACTTGCGAACTTTGTGTAACTTGCTTCCCTGCAATGAAAAGGACAGATTCAGCACTCAGCAGCATGGTATTCACTGTTCAGTTTGCAGATTTGTGCAACATGAGCTGATGAGAAATGATGAACAGAAATCTGCATGCAAGCAATCTGGTTACTGTGCATTGTTTTTGTTTGCTGATGCTACAGATGGATTGTAGTTATGTGCGAGGTGATCAGTTCCCTGCTTGGCTGGTTTGGATAGTACCTTCAGGTTTCAGTCACAGTCATGTGTAAGAACCTGCATGTCATTTTGTGCATCTTCTGAAGCCATGATTGGTTAATGTCAGGTCCGGTGAAACTTTGCAGATTACGTGGATCCGAGTTCTTGGAAGGAACCCTACACCAAGCAACTTTTAAAAGCATTTTTTGTCAGTTGTAAACATCACTGAAAAGTGATACTACAGTACACTAGTACAGTAGTGCCAATACCAGCTGATCCTTAAGTCTGTGACTTTCTTTAAGCTACTCTTGATCTTGTTATTGTTGTGCCCAACATGACTACCATTTTATATTGTTCTACTATCCAACATGGCAACAAAGTTATAGAAAAACTCAGCAAGAGCTGAAAAGATCAGACAGTAATGTGTCCCAAATTCTTTATGTGTTGATGAGGAGTTGTGGCCGGCAACTATCAACGCAGAACCTTCTCTTGTACGCTGGAGCAACGCTGATTGGACACCAAAGATTCTATTATATACAAAACTCAAAGGAGAAAGCATCAGAAAGCTACTGATACACAAAATGGCATCCAAGGAGCAAGATTGCCATAGCAAAAACTAATCTGAAGACCAGAAGGCTTCAACCAATTAAATTCTTTATGTCCATGAACATGCTACATGATTGTACACGTATTTGTATAGAGATATCTTCAAGAATCGGCGATGATTGTGTTGCATGCATGTTCTCTCCACACGCAATTTTATACTCTGTGTGTATCACAATATCATTGTGCCTTAGTTAACTGGAATTAACTTTGACTAGTCTAATCTAGTTATTTAACTTCTCTGTAGTGCAAGCCTTTTCCCCTTTTTTTTTCTTTTCATGAACAACAATTTAAACAAGGAAGATTGCACATTTTCTACAGCTATCATTTAGCTGTGTCCTGCTGTTCCAATCCCATTTGTCATCAGTAGCACAGCTCAAGGTTTTGTGCCCAACGATTGCTATCAAAAGGCAGGCCAAGCATGCAAGCGAAAACAAAATGACATAATAAATTAGTGGTGGTCCAGAACACCCCTAGATAACGGAAGCTGTCCTGAACTTCTGAAGAATTGAAGCCATTCTGATAACGATCCTGTCTTGCAAAAAAACTAAAATCCTCTGCCGTTTCTCTCCTATTCCGATGGCTATTCCACTGTCGAGATGGCAACTGGGCTTCAAGTACGCTTCAAGCCGTGCAATGGTTGCAACACTCTTTTTGTCTGTTTGATTGAAACTGAAATGGAGAAGTTTTTTTTTTGTCTGTTTAATTGAAACTGAAATGGAGATAACAGAAGGGATATCTTCTGATTAGATCCATGTCACTTTCCCTATGAAAGAGATCGCAGGCACACATACAATGACACAATGCTCATTGCTGGCCCAGATTTAGGAGCCTAGCCTACTTCTACGTACGAAATACGCCGTGCAAAAAGCGACATTGTACCTTCCGAATGGTTGCTGCTCAACTGTATGTCTGTATACAGTAGCAAGAGGAAGCTTTTTTTTTTTCTTTTTCTTATGCTTTTTTTGACTCACATTTTCGACTCTGCAGTCAAGCCGGAGCAGTGCATGGAACTGCACTGCTTCTTCTTTTCGTCTTCCCCGAGGCCAAAACTGTGCTGGTCCTCAAAGCCAAAAGTTACAGTAGCTGCATTGGTTGGAGCCGCATGGCAAAGCGAAAACTTCAGGGTTGGAGTCGCATGGCAAAGCGAAAACTTCAGGTTTTGTGTGGCTTGGCTTCAGAAGAGAGCAACAAGAACGCAACAAGCAGCTAGGACTAGTATACTGTAGCAAAGTCAGGAGGTGCAACGCTTTTTGTACTGAGAAGATGCAAAGATGATTGCAGGTTTTGACAGGCGCAAAACAACGAGGAGGCAGCATGCGAATGCGATTGAGTGAAGGTTTCTTTGAACAAACAATCGAGTGAAAGTTGAATCTTCAGGTGCTTTTCACTACTGGCAGCACAAACGTTTGTTAATCTTTCAAAATACAAACGTTTGTTCGTGTCATGGCTCGAGCTGAGTTTGAACTTTGAAACCCCCTGTCCGGGGAGTTTCTGCCAGTTGCAACTATTTTCCGGAGTCTTTGGCAGTTTGGCTTCTCCGACAGTTTAGATTCTCGCCTCAATTCTACAACCCGTGGTTAGAACTTCGAAATGAATCAATTAATAGATAAAAGTTGGATAGCCTAGGTCAGATTCTCACCGGTTGGATACTCGCCGTCCGTGGTGAGTTTCTGGAATTCTGGTTTGCTTCTCACACACTTCTTCCTCGTCAGAGTGCAATATCGGAGAAAATGTTGGCAGATAGGCCTAAGAGTATAGGGACACAATAATTTTGGCACACGTACTGCTACTACCCAACAAGTGTACAAGACGATGGGCATGGAGATGCATGGTACGGATGTTTACTGGATGCTTTGCCAGGTGGATGGTACGTCACGGGACGGGTGCTTTCATTTCATGTCACCCGTCGCATTCAGCAGATCACGAATGTGGCGAGGAACAGAATGGAATGGCATGAGGTACTTAATACCTTTCGGCCCAAGAAGGATGTAATATGGGCCTGTCCAGCTGAGATTTTTCAGTTTGGTTTTCGCAGATAATGGGCTCAATATGATGCATATTTTGTTAGGTTCCAGTTTTTAGATGTTTGGGCCTTAGTCCACCAGTTTAAAGCCCATTTAATTTCTTTCAATGGTGTCCATTTCAGTTCTTGTGATGCCCAATTCAACAGCAATAAGAAATGAAGGCCCAACATCTCTTAACATTGTACTCCCTCTGTCTTTAATATAAGGCGTCCATGTTTTCCGCAAAGTCAATATTTAAAAGTTTTGACTAATAGTTAAACTAATTATATTGATGTTTAGTGTTTTGCATGTGACATCATTAAATTCGTATTTGAATGTGTTTTCACATGATGTAAATTTTATAATTTTTAACAATTTTCATAGAATAAATTAACGGTCAAAATAAAGTATCGTAGACCGTGTATAATTGAAATACACCTTATATTTAAGAACGGAGGGAGTACATTACAGCATTAATAAGCAAAGGATCAGATGAATCGGAATTCTTGTGTGCAGACACAACACGTCTTTCGGGCAAAATCACACAAGTTCTAACTTTGTCACTTGCTCCCATCGTTCATGTTTCGACTTTATCTTTGACGAACCCTTCAACTTCAATTTCTAGATCTGAGGAGGGGGCAACAAAAGAGGAGACAAGAACATAGGAGAAGGGTGGTGAGTGGTGACTCACCGGTGACGCCAACATCCTCATCATCAATAGCAATACTTGAATTAACTTAGACGCCAATTTATGGCATGGTGGAGGTAGGGGCCACGAGAACGGCTATAGAGGGATGGCCATGGACAACGGTGTGCCAGAGCCGTAAGTTGTATGAGGGTGAGAGCATCAACAACGTTGAATCGATTTGTGTAGTTCACAAACAACGAACAATTCTTCCTTTCGGTAACTACAACATGGAAATCAATCGGTGGGACCCATTCACAGTAACCACAGCAGCATCCGGTAACGTATGGTTGGTCGGCTCACAAAAAGACCATGTATAACAACGATAATTATCGGTTGAGTCAACTTATGTTGGGGTTCGTTTATTTTTATGGCACACAAAGTTCGGTGGTCACAGTGTGCTAAGTTTGTTGTTTTTGCCCCACAGTTTGATTTATAGTCACACTAGAGATGCTCTGAAGAGCGGGAATTGGTGGATGTTGGATAGGAAAAGCGAACATCACCGCCGCTCGATTGGAGTAGGAGGAGGGACGGGAAAGGAGGAGGTTGGTTAGGCAGGCCTCACGAAGTCACCGGTAAGGGACCATCAATGGCAAGGCAGGAGTGAGTAGAAGATATATTAGTGACTTGGTGTTAAAAGAGTATTTTATGAATCTCAAAACATTCGGGAACAAAAAACTGTATAACTTAGGGTGAGGGAATGTGTCAAGTGACATAGGTAGTTCCGTGCTTCCATGTAATGCTCACATTTGGTGCTCTGTTTGCTTTGGCTCATTGGATGCCATTGCCATGTGATTTATGTGAGGGTGAGGCGTTCAGTACGGTGCAGCCACAACCTCTCCAAAACACAATGGACCATGGCACGCAAAACGCAGGTACCATGGCAGTACACGTACACGCAATGCGACACGGCGGGTGCCAAAAGAGCATACCTGGCGATGCCCGGAACAACCACAAGAAGACATAGCCTGAGCCCCAAGCTCAGGAGCAAGACGGTGAAGCAGACGATCTGCAGGTTTTAACAATTCTCACCTTCTGACTCACACAATACTCCTTTCACAGTTTCACGCTCTCACTTCACATGAGTACATGTACATATACACGTCTGTCGACTGATGATGACTGATGACTGACTGGCCGAGCACCGACATGCATCATGCATGCATGCACGGTCAAATCTTTTGGGCAGCACATCCAGCAATGCCCATGTCCTACCCGCAGGCTGCAGCATGTCGCAACTGTTGGTGGTGTCACCGTGTCACGGTTTTATGTGCATGTGTGACAACCGCCTCTGTCTCTAACCGAGGCTGTTACTCCGCGTCGCCGTTCTCATCTCCGCATCCGCATCTCCACACATGTGTATCGTGCAGGCGTTAAGTACGTAACACTGTAACAACGGAGAATATCACGATCTCAGTGCTCGATCCACCTACACATGGGGATGGGCCACGCAAAATGACAACTCTCCTGTGAAGGCCAGGCAGCCAGCCGTCCGGGCAGAATTCTTGCCCGCCGTTCGAGTGATTCCACCATGGGTACGTGCTGCGCCCCCATTTGCCCAATCGATCACGAGCCTAACTGCATGCGCACCAGAGCAAGCGCGCGAGACCTCACGGTCACGGGCGCGCCCCGCTCGCCGTGTCGTTTCCCGCCACTCCCACGTGCTCCCCCCGCTATATATCCCGCCCGGCCACCGCGTCACACACACTCCCCCGCCGTGTAATCCTCCACATAGTTGGGAGCGAGCGAGAGATCGATGGCTTTGATGACAATGAGCATCGTTGTTGCGATGTTCCTGCTCGTGGCGAGCACGGCGGCATCCGCGTCGCACCCGTCGTGCCCGGCGACGCCGCCGGACACGGGCGCGACGCTGCAGGTGTCGCACGCGTACGGCCCGTGCTCGCCACTAGGCCCCTCCGCGTCAGCCCCGTCATGGGCTGGGTTCCTCGCCGACCAATCAGCCCGCGACGCGTCGCGTCTTCTCTACCTCGACTCGCTCGCGGCCGCCTCGGCGAAAGGCGGAGGCCGCGCGTACGCGCCGATCGCGTCGGGGAGGCAGCTGCTGCAGACGCCAACATACGTGGTGCGCGCCCGCCTCGGGACACCATCACAAACCCTCCTCCTCGCCGTCGACACCAGCAACGACGCCGCGTGGATCCCCTGCGCCGGCTGCGCGGGTTGCCCAACCTCCTCCCCCTTCAACCCCTCCGCCTCCTCCTCCTACCGCGCCGTCCCGTGCGGCTCGCAGCAGTGCGCGCTGGCTCCCAACCCGTCGACGTGCTCGCCCAACACCAAATCCACCTGCGGATTCAGCCTCTCCTACGCCGACTCCACCCTCACCGCCGCGCTGTCACAGGACACGCTCGCCGTCGCCAACGACGTCGTCAAAACCTACACGTTCGGTTGTCTCCAACGCGCCACGGGCACGGCCGCGCCGCCACAGGGGCTACTCGGGCTCGGGCGCGGGCCACTCTCGTTCCTGTCACAAACCAAGGACATGTACGCCGCCACGTTCTCCTACTGCCTCCCAAGCTTCAAATCCCTCAATTTCTCCGGCACGCTCCGTCTCGGCAAGTCCGGCCAACCCAAGAAAATCAAGACGACGCCTCTCCTCGCCAACCCGCACCGCTCGTCGCTCTACTACGTCAACATGACAGCCATCCGCGTGGGGAAAAAGACGGTGTCGATCCCATCGCCGGCGCTGGCTTTCGACGCGGCGACGGGGGCAGGCACGGTGATCGACTCGGGGACGATGTTCACGAGGCTCGTGGCGCCGGCCTACCTGGCGGTGCGAGACGAGGTGCGGCGACGCGTGGGCGGCGCGGTGTCGTCGCTGGGTGGGTTCGACACGTGCTACAACACGACGGCGGTGGCGTGGCCGCCGGTGACGCTGGTGTTTGACGGGATGCAGGTGACGCTGCCGGAGGAGAACGTGGTGATACACAGCACGTACGGGACCATCAGCTGCCTCGCCATGGCGGCGGCGCCTGACGGCGTCAACGCCGTGCTCAACGTCATCGCCAGTATGCAGCAGCAGAATCACCGTGTTCTCTTCGATGTCCCCAATGGCCGCGTCGGCTTCGCGCGCGAGCGCTGCACCTCCGCCTAGTCGTCATCGTCGTCTCACTCTCATTGTTCGATCGACGCTTCAATTCTTTGTAGCTTAGGGAGCTAGCGATTCGCTCTTCGGGTCAAGAAATAATGTTTCAGTGTTTTGATTAGTCCGGGTTGGTTAATTATTAGTAGGTCTTTGATAAGTGAAACGTGCACGTTTGTGCTGTTTAATTAGGAGCTGGATTAATTCAGTTAATCCTTGCCTAATGTAGTCACATGATGTTTAAGAGATGTTGAGCTTTTATTGTTTCTTGCTTTTAAATTGTGCACGGTGCACCACAAAAAAATGCAAAGGGAAAATTGGTTTTATGACACTGAAAGATCCAGAGGACAAAGGCCCAAAGTCTACTGCAGGCATGCCGCATACCAACTGCATGGGCTTCTCTGCTAATGCGACGAAAGGCTCATTTGGATGGTCATCGATTCTGGCCTATCAACTAATTTGCCCAAATTAGGCCCAGCCAAACGAGATCAATCTAGGAAATGGGCTGGATGGGTAAGACTAGTCTGATTGCGAAGGAGACAATTAGATTCAGAGCTTCAGACAGCGACGATATTTGCATGGCACCTTCCAAGTTTCTCTCAGACACCAATCACAGCACTACAGCCAACTGAGCAGTGACGGTGAACAAACCACAAAAACTTCAGCTAGCAACGGGCCTTTGGCTTCAGTGCATGCTGGACACTACAGTGGATACGCTGTTAGTAACTCATGGGCCAGCAGACAGTCTGAATCCATCACTCTGTTTTACCAACTTTTTAATGTAGCAGCAGCTATTGTCATCATCTCAAAGAATACAGGGATGAGGGATCGATATATTCAGTTTAGGTGCCCTCTGCACTGCTTACACTTCAGCTTACTTCAATTAGCGCTTGTTTTGTTTCTTCAGGTAAACTTTATCTCCCCAGTTGAATCGTGGACAACGCTGTCGCACTCATCGAGGTTCAGAAGAGAGCCTTTTTATGAAAAGATGACATAAGTTAAGATATATTAGTGGCGACATTGTTTTCCATGGGGTGTTGCCACGTCGAGGTTAAGCCACGATGGCTTATTCCCGGGATATTGTATCCTAGCATTACATCAGCTTGATTGGCAGAAACTGTACTAGACCGCACAGCTGGTGTTTCAACTCCGAAGATCTCCCTTCCTTCGTTCAGAGAACCTTGAAGCTGAAAAGCCCTCACTGAAATGGTTGTCCCTGAAGATTAGTACTGCTATTTTGGGTACTCCACAGGAAATGCAAACAATTTCAATATGAAAACACAAAAGATATGAACCTACTGTGTGTTAATGATTTCACAAACTAGTGGGATCGGCAATCAGAAAAAGCATATTCAGGAAAGGTATTTTTTATCGGCAATCAAACAAAAGCGCATTCAGAAAAGGTATTTCAACTCATGCTTCCAACACCTGCATTATATATGGAAACACTAACTTCTCTTTCATAATACTGACTAGGTATGGCAAACTCAAATTAATAAGTGATGCTTGAGGATGGTTGAATCCAAATGGCTTAGTTTTGTCAACTTGAACCCTTCCAGAAAAGCTCCTCATCACCTACTATTTGAGCTAGTTGCCAGCGGCAACAAACAATATTGATGCTGTACATGAACAATCCAGAAAGTGGTTCGCTCTGACGCATATTTTATCTGTGATATTCAGATAGAGTTTCATTATAAAGTGCGGTATTTTTCATTTCCAGTTATCAAGACAATATATATGGACTTTTTATTTCATATATTATTTTTTAGATAACTCTTTCATATATTAATAAGTCCACCAAACAGCCAGATGCCCGGACAGGACAGAATATGCAGAAGACAAGGTGAGGCAGGTTTTTCTTCTCCTTTAATTTCCTTAATTCCGTGAAGAGATCACCAACCTTGACTTGAACAGTTAAACTTGAGCCACAAATCTCCATCTCGTTCTTCATTGAATGATCTATTTTACAGGTGGTGGTAAATTTATCAGTAATTGTCCAGTGAGAGCCACTCCTGTTTTGGTGTAAATTTTATCAAGACGAAAGCAATTTGCTTGCTAACCTGAGTCCTGACAAAACATCTTGTATTTTACTACTCTCTACTAAAAAGCTATCTGTATTTTGCATTCTTTGGGCACTAGTGGACGAATTGTTTAAACTCTGATTTGTTCTGATCCATTGACTAGATAAGTAGATTATTGTGACACTACATCTATCTATGTCAGCATGTATGGTGACATGGGTGATGACCAAACTAGTTTTGGTTTATTCTATCACATTAACCACGACACATGAAGTTCACTAGTTGATAAAGATATAAAGCTGCCCTAAGTATATATATCATATTGGGCTTTTAAAATGGAACAACGTGTGAAACATTTGTGGTAGTGTGGGAAAAGATTCTCTTGCAGGGATTAATATTGAAATAGCATAATCCATTTTATGCCATGCCATATCCCTTTCTGTTCATATTGAGATTTAACTGTTAAAGTTCTTTTTTATGTGAGCCAAACTTTTGGAAACAATGTAATTTTATAAAAAATATACAGGCTGAACGAATTTTCAGTACCTCCTAGGTCCCTTTCATCGTTGTGTTAAGTACGCTAGACACAGAAGGAAGGACAAGAAACAACTAGGGTGTAGTTCATCTTCAAATCCAGAGAAGCTAGTGACCAATTAATCATTTATTTCTGCCCTTAGCCATCGTCATTATCGAGATTCCACAGTAATATGAAGATAGCTTAATTAAGAACTGACGATACTAGCATCTACAGGTGGCAAATGGAGATAGAAGATGGTTATAAGCGAATAGACAAACCGAACGCTGAAAAGTGGCACCGGATTACAGGGCAGTGGAAGAATAATTTGGTCTTTGGAATCTTAATTAGGTGCTCATGGAAGGAACTAGACAAGACTTTGCATCTTTGATTGTAAGGCTACTGGCAGCCCGGGACTGTAGAGAGCATCTCAAAGTTCTCCCGGTGATGATTGTGTGATATAGCTACAAGCTTATTTGGTCATCACACATTCACAGCCACACTGCGGTTTGACTTACTCTACTATCAAATATTTTAAACACGAATCATCTTTTTATATTTACACTAAATTTTTAAATAAAACAAATAGTTAAACGTTACAAGGAAAAAAATCAAACTCTTACATTATAAAATAATTAGAGTATATTAATGACCGGAAGGAATCCCATCCCCTAACATAACTGAAAATACAAACTAGTTTAATAGAAAAGCTCACTTATTAGCTCCAATTTAAATTCTAGTTAGCATGTACAATAGATTAACTATAAGATTTAAGATTGACTCAAACTATCTCTTTCTATCTCTATACATTAAATATATTTATCTTGTGTATAGCTAGCTCTTGCATCTAAGAGTTCACTTTTACTCCTTTTTCTTATTGTATCTCTCCTCCATATAGTATTAGAGCCAGCTTGCAGCTCGCTGTAAGATGCTCGACATGCAAGCATAAAGTATGCAACACAAGGAAAAAGAAAAAAAGAGAGGAAAAAAAAACAAATCCACAGTGAAGGGAAGGAGCCGCAATAAGTGAGGCTAAACAAGTCAAGCCCCTTGCAAAAACCCGTCAAAAATCCCAGCCACAGCCATAATAGCCACATCTGCGGTGCGGCCCCCACCGAAAAAGCCAAAGCTCCCCCAAAAGGCAATCAGTTCAATCCACCTACGACTTTAAAAACCACACAAACCCAACCGCGAGTCCGCCGCTCCAACACCTCCTCCCCTTCCTCCCACCCATTCGGCATTCGCCGTCCACCTCCTCGCCTCTCGCTGATCCATCCGCCTCGCCTCGCCTGCGTGCGACTCTCCGTGCGCCCGAGAGACAGACAGCGGCAGCGAGAGAGGCTCGTCTCGTCGTCGTGTTCCTCGACCCGCATCCGCCTACTCCACACGCATCCATCCATCCCTCGCCCTATCCTCTTCTCTCCCCTCCTCTCCACACGATCCCCGCCCTTGTCTTCTTCCTCCTCGCATCCACCACCACCACCACCGCCTCCTCCTCCTCCTCTCGCTTCCCGTGCGTGCGTGGAGAGATATATCACGACGCGGGTGCGCGCAGCCGTGTGTTGCGTTGCTGTTGGGTGGTGGTGGTGGTGGTGGTAGAGGCTAGAGGGGTGGGGGTCTAAGCGAGGGGACCGGATCACGAGCGCCATGGCCACGCTCCCACGTGCGGCGCCGCCGTCGCCCGCGGCGGCGGCGCTGAT
>CM002485.1:20570638-20662938 GCA_000325765.3 Leersia perrieri | reverse complement strand
TGCCGCTCCCGCGAGCGGCGCCGCTGCTGGCGGGGAGGGCGGCAGCGAGGTCGGCGGCGAGGAGGCTGCGGGCGAGGGGGACGAGGGCGCCGGCGCTGGCGGCGGCGAGGCGAGGGTGGGGGGTCTCTCCACGTGCGGTGCTCGACCTGCCCCGACGGGTGACCCCGGAGAAGCCTGCACAGAAGGTATGGAGGCCTCTCCGCCGATCAGGCGCTTCTACACTATTGCGGTTGGGTTGGGGGAGAGAGTGTGTGTTGACTGTTGAGGGGTCGATGTTTTGGGGGGTTTTCAGGTTTGGATGTGGTGATTGCTGATTACTGATTAGATTGGATTATAAGCTATTAGTCCCGTACGTGTTGTGTTTTCATGGATTCATCCCTAGTTTTGATAGCGTTTTGGATGATTTTTTTTCCCATCTATATATGCTTCTAATGGTCTTATGGTCATCATTTGCATTGAGAAATCAGTGTAAGCTGCGGTAGTGTGCATGCAACTGATGATTCAGAGTTTCAGATTATTTAACGCTTCCTGATTACTGTTATTGGATAAGCTTTTGTCCTGGAGCAAAAGCTCCTCGCATGGGTGATTGTTTTTTTTTTAATCTCTAGTTGATCCTTGTGCCCTGCAAGTTGTCGCTGTTGTGCTGTTCCTTTTGTGGATTTTTTAAGATAATAGTGTAGCTAGTGAACAAACTACAACAAATGCAGGTGCAATAAACAATTGTGTGGTAAGGAACGGATACATGACACAGCTGTGGTGGTAGGTACTGATCACGATCACGTTCCAGGACTACCACATTGTGTAATGCATAGGTGAAAATAACTGTAATGTACTTTACACGGCTCTTCTGGAATGTTTTGTATGCTCGATTGTATTTTGAGTCGCAATTATGATGTTGTAAATCAAGCATATTGTGTTTTACTCTTGTTGATATCAGGATTTCCTTTTTCTCTATTTATCAGGCTGCGGATTTGAATGATATCTTATCAGAACGTGGTGCTTGTGGTGTTGGATTTGTTGCAAACTTGAGAAATGAGCCTTCCTTCAATATTGTCCGGGATGCCCTTGTGGCTCTTGGGTGCATGGAGCACCGTGGTGGTTGTGGAGCAGACAATGACTCTGGTGATGGGTCAGGACTGATGAGTGGCATTCCATGGGACTTGTTTAATGACTGGGCCAACAAGCAAGGGCTTGCCCCCTTGGACAGAACAAATACAGGTGTAGGAATGGTCTTCCTTCCACAAGACGAGAATTCAATGGAAGAAGCCAAAGCTGGTAGTGTTTCTGATGCTTACCTCAAATATGCTGCCGATATCACTGAGCATTTCTTGTCTTTAAAATCCAGTACTTGCTGTGTTCATATGGATCATGCCATTCTGTTTGCAATGCATGTCTTGTTTGTAACGTTTTGAGACTTTTCATGCTGCCATACTTCACATCCTTGATCCTTTTCTGGACCACTATTATCCCTTGGTTCATGAACTTTTAGAAAGTAAATAGTATCAATTTGTACCAACAGTTTTAAGTTAACCCATAACAAGTCTAGTTTCAGTTTCTTGTGTGCTAAAGTTTTTATAGCTTGAAAGGAACATTCTATTATAAAACTCATAATAATATTTACTTCACAGGTGAAAATTGATATAGCTGTTAGGTATTAGTTCCTCTTTAAAGAAAATATATTGTTACCATATTGGCTTCTTACCATTATCTGAATGTGGCACCATGTTGCCTTTCCAGTTGTTGCCAAGGTATTCACAGACGAAGGCCTTGAGGTTCTTGGCTGGAGACCTGTTCCTTTTAATGTATCAGTGGTAGGTCGCTATGCCAAAGAAGCCATGCCTAATATACAACAGATATTTGTGAAAGTTGCAAAAGAAGATAATGCTGATGACATAGAGAGAGAGCTATACATCTGCCGAAAGCTGATAGAGAGGGCTGCAAAATCTTCTACTTGGGCAGATGAACTTTATTTCTGTTCTTTGTCGAGCAGAACTATAGTCTACAAGGGAATGCTTCGATCTGAGGTTCTTGGGCAATTCTATTTGGACCTTCAGAATGAACTCTACACATCTCCTTTTGCCATATACCATCGAAGATACAGTACCAATACAAGCCCCAGATGGCCTCTTGCGCAACCAATGAGGTTACTAGGACACAACGGAGAGATTAATACAATACAGGTCTGCATTGACTTCTTGAATCTTTACTTCTTTTATTTGTTTGCTGCTGTTATGAAAAATTTATTATTGAAAATTAAAAAGACCTCGAGCATACTCATACTGTGACCTTCCCTTGTAGGGAAACTTGAACTGGATGCGATCAAGGGAAGCCACACTACATTCTCCTGTATGGCGTGGGCGTGAGGCTGAAATTCGTCCATTTGGTGACCCTAAAGCATCTGATTCAGCAAACCTTGATAGCACTGCTGAAGTAAGAGACTGCACATGGAGCATGCGTTACTTGTGCTTTTTGTCCGTAACACCAACGTAATTTTGCTTTCTTGTTTGTCATATGGTAGAGACATTTTTTTTTTGGGTATTCCTTGACACAAAATACAGAAATCTGATGAAAAAGACTAGGGTATAATTTCAAAGTTTTAGAACAATTGAAAGATGCACAGCATGCATGCAAACATCCTATGTTAATTTGAATTAATGCTTTTGAGATGTGGAGCATGAAGTTGTACTTCTAAATGTTGTAAAGTTGCTGGTTACCGCAAGTTTCTAAGCAACATGATTTTAACCTAATCTATTTCAGTGTGCATCACCATTTATATTTAATCTGAATTTGCATTATGCACCTTGCTCTCTTCTTTAATACACTTTACATTAAAAGGTGCTGCAAAACTGCTGCTATTGTTGAATCATCAAATTGTTTCTTGCACCAGTTAATGCTAAGAAGTGGTAGAAGTCCTGCTGAAGCTCTTATGATTCTTGTTCCTGAGGCATACAAGAACCATCCCACATTGTCGATAAAATATCCTGAGGTATGAAATGCATTAGTAGACATAGAGACCATGTGTACGCATCAAATTCCTCACATATTAACTGGTGCAAGCCGTTCTGTCCGATTGAATGTTCTCTTGATTTGTGCATCAGGTAATCGACTTTTATGACTACTATAAAGGTCAAATGGAGGCTTGGGATGGACCTGCTTTACTTCTGTTTAGGTAAGATTATTTGTGTGTGAATCTGTTAGGTATTTAATTCATTTTACTTTTCCTATGTCAGTTCATGATGTGTAGGCACAGTTTTCTTGTGCAATTTGGTCAGATTCATCTCTCACATCAGTAAATTTGATTTCCTTCTAAATTATATACCTTGATTCAAGAAATAAGGATACACCAATTAGTTATTTATTCTCAAGATAAAATCATAAGAGAGAAGACTATGTGTTGTCATTAAAAGTGTAAAAGTTTCTTTTATTGTAGCTGTTGAAACCTATTGAACAATGTTACAGCAGAGACAAAAGTCATATATGCAAAATAACAACAGATACAATAAAGTTAATGGAACACTGTTGAACTAATTTGGGGGCCTCATGATAGGGGGCCCTTTCTGTTTTTGTGCATAAAACATTCCAAAAACTCTCCAATTTAAAGCTCCCTGCAACAGAATTGATCAATTGACAATGCTTTATAAGTTCTATACGTGTATTTTTGGGTGCAGTGATGGAAGGACAGTAGGAGCATGTCTTGATCGTAATGGGCTCCGTCCAGCACGCTATTGGAGAACATCGGATGATTTTGTTTATGTTGCATCTGAGGTATGTTCTTTTGATGTTCCAGTGATTTTATCTTCTGTATAAAACTGATTGTTTGATGACAGTGTTATTAGAGTGAAACATTTGATATTTTTATGTATAGCAAAATGTCCATTTTGAAATTCTTAAATTGGAGCATTTGGTTTATCTGCCAATAATTTATTGCAGATATACTGACACCCTTCTATACCAAATCGCAGAGTTCAGATGTCACAAGCTAAACTAAATGTAACATTCAGTAAGTATTGTGTCCATTTGCTGAAGTGTAGGTCTGACAGCTACAATGGGTGATTAGGAAAAAAACTACAAAGATAGTGTTTTGTTCCTATTTGGATGTTATATTTATGCCCATGCATGTGTGGTTTCATTCTATAATGATCCCACATGACAATAAAGTTGGCAGAGTAAATGTACAGTACCTCAATTGTACGGAGTAGCAAATAGTATTTGCAGAGTAAATGGACTCCAAGCTATTCTTTCTTTCCTCTGTCTTTAGTAAGCTTCCCTCCCACCTTCCTTATACCCATAGAGCTCTTTATATAGCATTGCATAGACCATTGAGCATTTAGTGACTGCTTACTGGATGCAATATCCTGCTACCTTTGACAGATGATATCATGAAATTGTTAAGTTGCAGTAGGTCTTTTTATTCTTATGCTCAAGTTTGATTAGTCCAAATCATTCAACCTTTTGGATGGCAACTCATACTCTAGTACTCTACTTTTTACTATTTTAGCAGTTGAAATGTGATCTATTTGATTTATAATCATGACAATAAAGTATTAAACTTGTGACACCACACTGCAACACTTGAATCTTGAGGAAGTGATTTTGGACCACTTTCCGAAATGTCTTGTGAGATTCCCAAAAGTTTTATGTTGTATAGTTCTTAGTGCTCACTAGCTTTCTTGATGATAAACTACAGGTTGGTGTTATACCAATGGATGAGTCGAAGGTAGTAATGAAAGGAAGACTGGGTCCTGGAATGATGATAACGGTTGACCTGCAGACTGGCCAGGTAAAACAGAAAAAAAAATCCTTTGCTTTCTTGCTTTTGACTATCCAGACACTTCAGTGCTAATCCTCATGAATCATCTTAGGTTCTTGAAAACACAGAAGTGAAGAAAAGTGTGGCTTCAGCGAATCCCTATGGGTCTTGGCTGCAGCAAAGCACACGCTCAATAAAGCCTGTCAACTTCCAGTCATCTGTTGCTATGGACAATGAAACAGTCTTGAGACATCAGCAGTAAGAACCCTTAGACTCTGGCCCATCGATTTTGAACATCTGTTCTTTCTTTTCCTTCAGTTGGGAATTTCCCTACTATACTTCTAAACAAGCCTTTTTTGTTCTTCTCTCCTTGTACATGTTTGTACTGTGGAATCTCATGTTTCATAGTATCAGGCGTTGCAGCACAGAAAATCACTCAGGCTTCATATTTAATTTGAGTTTATTCTCTCTCTTCAGGGCCTTTGGATATTCCAGTGAAGATGTTCAAATGGTAATTGAAACAATGGCTTCACAAGGCAAGGAGCCAACATTTTGTATGGGTGATGACATTCCATTAGCCGTGTTGTCACAAAAGCCACACATGCTATTTGATTATTTCAAACAGCGGTTTGCACAAGTAAGTAAATCCTTGCTGATATTATGCCAGTTGATTTGTTGAATGTCGTGCTTTTCTCATTGTTGAGTACTGCATATTTCTTTGTGCCACTGTTGTTTCAACTGTTAGTTGCACACCATGATGTCCTGTTCTCCATTGAATTTTTTCCTCATTTACAAAAAGTTCTATTTTTTAGCAATATGAATTCCTGCCTTCCACTGGACATAATACATTTCATCCCAATTCTAGGTTACAAATCCTGCTATTGATCCCCTCAGAGAAGGTTTAGTTATGTCTCTTGAAGTCAATATCGGGAAACGACGGAATATCTTGCAAGTTGGCCCTGAAAATGCTGATCAGGTAAGTTCTTTGTTAATACCTTTTTCTTTTTGAATCATGGAGAGTATAAAGACACCATCTTGTTGAATTTTTCAGGTTACCCTATCAAGTCCTGTACTTAATGAAGGTGAATTAGATTCACTTTTGAATGACTCAAAACTGAAGCCCAAAGTACTCTCGACATACTTTGACATCCGTAAAGGTCTAGATGGTTCTCTTGATAAAGCAATTAAGGCTCTTTGTGATGAAGCTGATGCTGCTGTGCGGAATGGTTCTCAACTTCTTGTGCTTTCTGATCGTTCTGAAGCACTTGTGAGTAATTATGATGTTTGAAAATCCTAGCTGTAAAAGCTGTGATCTTTTCAGATTCTTGGATGGCTAATTCATCTATATTTCACTCCTGTAGATTCAACATAAGATTGAGTTTGTGTTTCATTTTCTTATTAACTGTTTATTAGTGGATAAGAAGCACCAATTATTCTCATATGAACTCTATTCATAGTTACAATTGTTATGAGGACTTACATCCATGATGCACCAATTCTCTGGCAAAGCCATGTGACAGTACATCAGTAGCATTGATTAGTTACAGTTCATATATTACTTGCTAGCTATTTCTGTTAGGAGCATTTCTATCATAGTTTAAACATATAGCATTTTATAATGATAACTAGTACTGATGTATATCCACAGATGCTCATAAGTTTATTGAGCTAACCAAAGGAGCTAAAATTTTCAGGAAACTATGTAGCATATGAAAACTTCATGACTGAGTGCTAATCTATCCGCCTAGTTTATCTCTCTCCTTTTTTAGATCGAAACTCACTGTTTTTTTTTTGGGTTCAAATTCGTATTATTTGCTAGTAAAACGAAACATTCAATTGATATAGAATTGTGTTATTTGCTTTATTCATGTTTCCTAGATTGCAGTACTAAATTACTGTATGATGTAGGAACCAACTCGCCCTGCCATCCCAATACTTTTAGCTGTTGGTGCCATCCACCAGCATTTGATTCAAAATGGCCTCCGGATGTCTGCTTCGATTGTTGCTGATACTGCTCAGTGTTTTAGCACCCATCAGTTTGCCTGCTTGATTGGATATGGAGCCAGGTATGACTTTTTTGTCGACATATATTTCTTGCAATATCCACAAGTTCATTACTTATATTTTGTTCACTTTGCATTCTAATACTGCTTAGATGAATGCACTGTGAATTAACATATGAATGTGATTGGAATATAGCATAGTGCTTAATACATGAAGCCGTAATATAATGCTACTAAGATCCATTAAAGTAGGCGTTGGTTTTCCTTTTCACTCATTGACTTTGAACAAGGTTGTAATAAAAATAGTACTAGGAACCAGATAGTTTTCAATGAACAGTGTTGCGTTTGCTTTTAGTTGTATTAATTCTTATTTTGTGCACTAGTGCTGTGTGTCCGTATCTGGCACTAGAAACGTGCCGGCAATGGAGGCTGAGTAACAAAACTGTTAATTTGATGCGAAACGGAAAGATGCCCACGGTGACCATCGAACAGGCCCAAAGAAACTTTATCAAGGTATGGTTTCTATAGCTTGAGTTGTAACTAGTTTGTTGCATGTTATTTACTGTTGCCACTCTGTGTTGACATACTTCAATACTGCGTTCTACTCCCTCCGTCTCAAAAATATAATTACCTTAAAGATTCAAATTATTCTCAAAATATAACTACTTCTACACCTACCTACCTCATCTCCACCAATGACAACCATTCCCCATTTAATCTCCACCTACCTTCTTCTCTCAACCAATCACAACTACTCCTCATCTCAACCTTGATTTCCTCAAAAAAGGGCATAGGTAGCCACTAGCTATATTTTGAGAAGGAGGGTGTACCTTTTAAGATCTGTCCTCTCATGTAAAAGTTCTCTGATCTGTGAATGTGTTATCCCCGTCTCACTTGTAGGCTTGTAGCTAGTACTTCATATTTCATTTTACATTTGTTATTAATCAATTTATGTTTTTCAGGCAGTAAAATCTGGCCTGCTCAAGATTCTTTCAAAAATGGGAATATCATTGCTATCAAGGTTTGTTTTTCTCATAAGGTGCCCCTTCTTGTGAAGTGGAAATTACTTTTTAAATATCTTAACACATCCTCTTCTTCTGGATAGTTATTGTGGAGCCCAGATCTTCGAAATTTATGGCCTTGGTCAAGAGGTTGTTGATCTTGCCTTCTGTGGAAGTGTGTCAAAAATTGGAGGTCTCACCCTTGATGAGGTAATATTCAAGTTTTCAGTACGCCGCTTCAAGTCACTTGAATGCCATACAAGCAAAGTTTCTCAAGTCCTAAATGGTCTTTTTCATAGAGTATTCAATTACCTTGTCACATTTATGTTTAGAAGTGAATTTAGACTATCTTTTATTGTTCATCTCTTTTTTTTTGTCGTTACCTTCTGACACTTCTCTGACACCGCTACTCCTATTTTTTTCTTGTAAAGCTGGGTAGAGAAACATTATCATTCTGGGTGAAGGCGTTCTCAGAAGATACTGCGAAGAGGCTAGAGAACTTTGGATTCATTCAATCCAGACCTGGAGGTATTATCTAACTCATCAATTGTCGCAAAAAAAAAGGTTTTACGAGTTGTTTGCCTTTGTTCTGCCATTCCCTCAATCAAAATGACATCAATTCGATGATCTGAGATCTTGTTTGCTACAGAATGCATGTGTTTTTCTTTTCATATCTGACAAATAGTCAAATACTGAGGCACTGCTGATCTGTGATTGAGAATCTAAGTTTGGTTGGGGCCCCTCTGGGGATTCACTAATAATAAAAAGTCATGTGTCCTCCTCTCTTGTCAAGTGCCATGGTACTATTAACTGATGTCTTCCAGTCCTAGTGTCCTAGAAATTACTTTATTCCAAAGGATATACCAGTTATAGTGCTGCATGAATTTGATGTTATGGAGTGTTGGGCTGCACATGCCTGTGTTCCCACACAGCCCATGTAAGGGTGAAAGTTGAAACACCCTTTTTCCAAAACAAGGAGGCAGCAGTAGTAGATGCTTAAAAAACTTGACTTTACAGTCAATAGAACTGACCGTACCCAATTAAGTTCTCTCAATAAGATCCCCTATAGTTGATGCTTGAAGATTTTTTTAATGCAAAAAGTTTATCAGCTCATGTACTTTATCATCTTACTGTTAAATACTGAACTTTGGTGCTTTTCTATCTTCTGAACAGGTGAATATCATGCAAATAATCCCGAGATGTCAAAGCTGCTGCACAAAGCAGTTCGTGAAAAAAGTGATAATGCATACACCATCTACCAGCAACATCTTGCAAGCCGTCCTGTCAATGTTAGTGATCCTTAATCCTTATTTTGCAGTTGGCCAATTCACAATTCCGCATATCCTTTTAGTGTTGATTTGGTTCACCACCATATCTTTTATACTGCAGGTTCTTCGAGATCTTCTAGAATTGAAGAGTGACCGTGCCCCTATTCCTATCGGCAAAGTTGAGTCTGCAATCTCCATTGTTGAGCGATTTTGTACAGGTGGAATGTCCCTTGGAGCTATTTCCAGAGAAACACATGAAGCTATTGCAATTGCAATGAATAGAATAGGAGGGAAATCTAACTCAGGAGAAGGTGGTGAGGTGCGTCAGATAACTTCCCGTCAGATGAAGTAGCTATTTAATTGTGTCAATTAGATCAAGTAAAAGCTACAAGATAGAATTGCTTATGGACGTTTTGTTTTGTAGGACCCAATTCGCTGGAGTCCCCTTGCAGATGTTGTTGATGGGTATTCTCCAACACTTCCTCATCTCAAGGGTCTACAGAATGGAGACACTGCCACAAGTGCCATTAAGCAGGTGGGATATCAGCATTTCATGGGTGCGATCTGCATTACTTAATTGTTGTAATCTGTAGTTCCTTTGCACTTCTCCTGGGCTATATTATTAATAGCTCTGATGCAAGATAACATTATATTTTTGCAAATCATTATCTGTTAGGAACATGAGCATGTTAACTTTTTGTCAAATTTACCTTGTGATGTGTCCTGTATCTCACAAATTAAATAAACAGAGCACGTCTAACTAATTTCATTCGACATTTGTTAATGCAGATTAACTATGTCATCCTTTATTTACTAGCCTCCAATAAAAAATACATTGTATCCACTTTTTATGGATTAAGAGTTAATTTTCACTTGTACCATCCTCTTACAGGTTGCTTCTGGACGTTTTGGGGTTACGCCAACATTTTTAGTGAATGCTGAACAAATTGAGATAAAGATTGCACAAGGGGCAAAGCCTGGTGAAGGGGGCCAACTCCCAGGGAAAAAAGTCAGTGCATACATTGCTCGGTTGAGAAACTCCAAACCTGGAGTTCCTCTCATATCCCCACCTCCCCACCATGACATCTATTCCATCGAGGATCTTGCACAGTTAATTTATGATCTCCATCAGGTTTGTCTTCTTTATGTATCGGTGCAATGACAGCTAGAAACACTGGTGGTGCTATGGGAGAATTAATAACTTTTCAATAAAAGTTTGCTGTGACCTGCAAGAATGGGAGCCCTTTTGTTACCTACTGTTGATATGTGAAATATTAAAATATGGTTTCTGCACTTAAGATAAGTTGGTGCATTCCCTGGCACTTATCAAAACTTTTTTTTTTTTCAATATCTGGTGGGGGCAGATCAATCCTAAAGCAAAGGTATCTGTAAAGCTTGTCGCTGAAGCAGGAATTGGAACTGTAGCTTCTGGAGTATCCAAAGGAAACGCAGACATAATTCAGGTTTTAAACTTTTCTTTGTTACCTTGAACAAACTCTTGCTATGGTCTACTGCTAGTCTAACTACCTTTTTTTTTTGTTCTATTAACTCTTGGCTGTAATGCTATCCCTCATCAGGTTGCATAGGGTTTTGTCTGCTATTTTATGCTACATAATTTGGCATTTATATATTGTATTTACCACGATAGAACTCCTTTTGAAGTTTATCTTTCTCTATATTGAGAAATATCCCCCTTTCTTGAGATGTTGCTTAGCTATATTTTTACTGAAGTGTCATATGCCCTGACGTGGAGTACTTGCTAACAAACACCACTATTTAGTTAAGTTGTGTCCAAGAAGCTGTTAGAGGTCTGGGGGAATTTTTTGAGAAATTTGTTAAATTGTTTTCAAAATCTCAACAGGGTAGTGCATGATGGTCTCTTCCAAAATTTGCCATAATAAGAGAATACTGAACCAATGTACAAATTGAATGAATGTACTAAGCGTTATAACCTTTTGCTCCAAGTCAGATTATTTATGAAAGCTTATATTTGAAAAATGTTTATTTCTGCCACAGATATCAGGTCATGATGGTGGCACTGGAGCTAGCCCAATTAGTTCAATTAAGCATGCTGGGGGTCCTTGGGAACTTGGTCTTTCAGAAACACACCAGGTTTGCTTCATTTATTTGCTTGTTATTACCCTATTGAATCGTCTTGTTTGTTCTAATGCTAGTTAGCTTTTCTCCAGACACTTATACAAAATGGATTGAGGGAGAGGGTAGTACTTAGGGTGGATGGTGGATTCAGAAGTGGATTAGATGTCCTTATGGCTGCTGCCATGGGTGCGGATGAATATGGTTTTGGTTCTGTGGCTATGATAGCTACTGGATGTGTCATGGCACGCATTTGCCACACAAACAATTGCCCAGTTGGAGTTGCTAGTCAGGTACTGACAATACAAGTTTTTTTTCCTTCCACTTTTGAGCCTATATCTCTACATAGTCTTCAAAGATTGACCTACATTACCTGCAGAGAGAAGAACTCCGAGCTAGGTTTCCTGGTGTTCCTGGTGATCTTGTGAACTACTTCCTCTTTGTCGCAGAAGAGGTATGTCCTCATTCACATTACTATTGCTGTATGTATTAACCTTGGTCTGTAGCAAACTAGCAATTCTGGCCATGCAATATCTCTTATTTTTCACAAATCAACTTTGTATTTTGTACTTATGCTTAAATTGTCTAGGTACGAGCGACATTGGCCCAATTGGGTTTTGAAAAGCTTGATGATATAATTGGGCGAACAGATTTGCTTAAAGCAAAGCATGTCTCTTTGGTGAAAACACAGCACATTGACCTCAAATACCTCTTATCGGTACAAAGTTTACTGTCATTTTTGTTTGAGTAGTTGGCGTTTAAACTATATGCTTGTTATATTAATCAATTTCGTCGTATCAGAGTGCTGGATTACCCAAATGGAGCAGCTCTCAGATAAGGAGTCAAGATGTCCACACTAATGGCCCTGTTCTTGATGAGACAATCCTTGCAGATCCAGATGTAATGTTCTCTGTTCCTTTCTCAGTTATATTAACTTCATTAGCGAGTAGTGACTGATTTATGAATGATTATGCTGTTTGGTCAGCTTGAAACCAGAAATTAATTTTGACAATCGATGTCCTTAATTGTAGTTTAAAGTGAAGTGTGTGTGTAGTTGTATCTTGCTTAATGGTGTGCGACATTACTTATATATTCTATCCTGCAGATATCTGATGCAATTGAGAATGAGAAGGAGGTTTCCAAGACATTTCAAATTTATAATGTTGACAGGGCAGTCTGTGGTCGAGTAGCAGGTGTCATTGCCAAGAAGTATGGGGACACAGGCTTTGCAGGCCAGCTGAACATTACGTATGTCAACCATTTTCTGTTTTTCGTTTTTCTTTAGTTTCTCTTACGAAAAGGCAGCAAGGTAACTATTTTTGCTTTTCAGGTTTACTGGAAGTGCAGGGCAGTCCTTTGGATGTTTTCTGACTCCTGGAATGAATATTCGGCTAGTTGGGGAGGCCAACGATTATGTGGGAAAGGTATCTACTATATCGCCTTGATGTAATTGACTGAGATAAAGAAAATTCATTATCTAAAAAATATCTACTGTATACAACACATTTGAAATTGTGCTTGACTAGATTTAAAATTCCCTTTTTGTTAAAAAAATGCAGGGTATGGCTGGTGGAGAGCTGGTTGTGGTTCCCGTAGATAAGACAGGATTTGTTCCTGAGGATGCTGCTATAGTTGGAAACACTTGTCTCTATGGAGCTACTGGTGGTCAGGTATTTGTGAGAGGCAAAACAGGTGAAAGATTTGCAGTTAGAAACTCTCTTGGTCAAGCGGTGGTTGAGGGCACTGGAGACCATTGCTGCGAGTACATGACTGGTGGCTGTGTAGTTGTACTTGGCAAGTAAGTGGACCATGCAGGATTCTTATTTTGAGAATCACCTTATTTTTTCCTGACATATGGATATTTCTCAATCGGCAGAGTTGGGAGGAATGTTGCAGCTGGAATGACGGGTGGCCTTGCCTATATTCTAGATGAGGATGACACACTCGTCCCAAAGGTTCATAACCTTGAAACTTCTAATTTCACTTGCCCGATAGCCTGCACATATACATATGTCAGTTGGGACTTATGCCTTTTTATATCATGTGCCATATTTCATGCTTGCATTAGTTTGGCTCCAGACTAACATGTTTTACATGATTCTACATAAGTACGGGAAATGATTATTAGAATGGTCTACATGTGCTGATATAATATAGCAATCTTGTCATCTCTTTTACATAATACTCCTGTTGTATATTTCATTACTTCGCATGAGTTAATTGTTCATGTAGGAAGGTCATTGGTAGGGGGGAAAATGACATTTTCTCACGTTTTCTTAGGTTAACAAGGAGATTGTCAAGATGCAGAGAGTGAATGCTCCAGCGGGGCAGATGCAGCTGAAGAGCTTGATTGAGGCTTACGTTGTAAGTGAAGTTCACTTCGGATGCTTTAGCATCAACTATCTATTTCTTTTCCATTTCACTAACACTGAATGGTGCTTTTACAGGAAAAGACAGGCAGCGAGAAAGGTGCCACAATTTTGAGAGAATGGGAGGCATATTTGCCACTGTTCTGGCAACTGGTACCACCCAGTGAAGAAGACTCTCCTGAAGCTTGTGCCGAGTTTGAAAGAGTACTTGCCAGGCAAGCAACAGCAGTGCAATCAGCAAAATGATCATCTGCAATCCGCAAGTGGTCAGATTAGACAACAGGACGGTGTTCTTTCTTTGATCCTTTCCAAGTTATTTTCTGGGACTGAATCAAGGAAAAAATAACTGGCATACTTAGCACCGAAGTGCCCCAAAGACTCTTATCTTGTGGAATCTCTGCCCAAGGCATCTTTTTGAAAGGTTCGCATGATCGTGTAGGATTCTTCTTCAAGCCCTTGCACGCCCTAGTTAACCACCCCCTGTAAATTGGTTTGCCGACGCTAGGTTGCAGAGGCAGTGAAGACACACTTCTAAACTTCTCCATTCCTGTACAGGATTCGTGTCCTATGTGATCATATTTTGGTTCTGGACATTTACATTTATACCCGTCCAGTGGAGACATGCGAGTCGCATGTGCTATACAGCTATAGTGAATAAAGTGTACGATCAAGTAGATTTCTCAGGTTGTTTAATGATGAACTGTTACTCGTCATGGGTGTTACTGTTGTTAAAGGCTTGACGCCTTTGCTACACTTTTCGGTACCTTCTACAGTTCTACTTGTATATATATGCTCAGTTAGTGGCAACTGCATGTTTATTGATGGAGCTTGGTAGAAATGTTTAAATAGGGTGGAATACTGGGGTTTGGGCCCTAAGCTTAGTTCTGTTCTCCCACAAGCGCTGGGTTCGTGGAGAAGGGATCTGATGTGTTCAAAGTTAGCGTTGTGAATAATTTGTTACCCGCATTGCTAATATTGTGCTTACTGAGGAGCAAGTTTCGTTACATAACCTCAAACGGCGTGTTCTCGGTGAATTCTCGTTATCTGACTCTTGTTTATAGTGACGTCCTAATGTATAAAAATCTTACTTCAAACATTAAACCTCACTGAAAGTCAATATTTTCCTTATGCATTTACACCGTGCGGTAGTTCTAATTAAGGATAGCTTTGCTAAGCGTAATTGACAAGGTGGTAAGAAAACATGCCTGCCTACCTATCTTTTAGCACGAGCTGAAGAACCATCCATTTCCGCAGTGACGGCGGCACTGTACGGCGCGAGGTGGGCAAAGGGGTTGCACGGAGCGGCGATGTGGTCCTCCCCCTCCAGCATCCGCACGACGTCGCCCATGGACGGCCTATCCTCCGGCCTATACTGCACGCACCACAACGCCACCTTACACACCCTCTCCGCCAACTTCTCCCTCATCTCCTTCCCGCCCGACGCCGCCGTCGCGCGCGCCAGCACGGCCTCCATCTCGCCGGCCTCGAACCTGTTCCACACCCACCGCGGATACCACTCCTGGCTCTGATCCCTGCCACCGTGCACGCCGAGCTGCAGGTTCCGACGCCTCCCGAGCACCTCAAACAACAGCATCCCGTAGCTGTACACGTCGCACTTGTGCGTCACCGGCATCGGCGTCCACAGCTCCGGCGCCGCGTACCCAGGCGTGCCACGCGCGCCGGTGATCGTCAGATGGGTGACCTCCCTATCGCAGAGCTTGGCGAGCCCAAAGTCGGACACCTTGGGCGCCATCTCCTCGCCGGATAGGAGCACGTTCTCCGGCTTGATGTCGTAGTGGATGATCCGTTGGGCGCACTCCTCGTGCAAGTACCGCACCGCCTTCGCCGTCCCAACCGCTATCTCGTGGAGCTTCTCGAACCCGATAAATTTCCTTGAACAACTCGGGTTCGGGTCGAATAGGTAGCGGTCGAGGGAGCCCTTGTCCATGTACTCGTACACGAGCGCCTTCACCTCGGCGTCGAAGCAGAATCCGTAGAGCCGCACGAGGTTGATGTGGTAGGTTCGCCCGATGGTGCCGACCTCCGCCATGAACTGCTCCTCGGCGCATTTTCCGAGCGTGCTGTTGAGCACCTTCACAGCCACGGCCACCGCAACGCCGCTCGACGGGAAGCTGCCGCGGTACACCACGCCGAAGCCACCGGAGCCGATCTTGTGAGCGTAGTTGTCGGTGAAGCCGCGCACCTGCTGTGCGTTGAACCGGACGGGACGCTCGTTCTGGAGGCCCTCGATGAAGTGGCTCATGCTGCCCATCTCGACATCCGCGTCGCACCCACGATGTCTGCTTCTGCTGCTGCCAGTGACAAACCCAGGAAAAAAAATTATTGACAGTCCATTACATGTTAGTAATAATCTAGTTATTGAGTAATAGCTTGAAAATGATGAACTACCCGGTGTCCTGTGCACACCGCTGGCTGCTGCTGCCGCCGCCGCCGCCGCCATACGCCGTGCGGCGTTGGTTGCCCATGTATTCCTGTGACGACGATTTCATGACGACCTTGGTGCACATGTAGATCGAAACGGTGGCAACGACTATCACTACACCAGCCGTGATCACCCCAACTGCAAGCGAGATAGATAGATGTTCATCAATTTTCTCAAGTGTTAATACCTAGTGTGACTCTCCATGAGCGCTAGCAGCCAAATCGGCACATATAAGTTAGATAATGCACATGAGTATACCTATACCATACTTACTGATTGCTAAAGCAAGATTTCCAGAGGCGATGGCCATGTTGATCAACTAGGAGTCGTTAGCTTCAGTGCAAAGAGGGATTCTGTTGGTTCATTTGCCTGCAGATTGCTGATAAGATGTTCCTGTGTCAAACTGTCAACCTCTCTTTATTTTGGATTATGATGTGAAATAATAATAGTGAAAAAAAAACTGTGGACAATCTTACACACGTATGTCTTGCAACTTGCAAGTGTCCACAGAATGATTAATTCATGTAGAGATAAAAGCAATCGTTTCTGCACTCTTCACGCGTAGACCATAAAGTTAGCAAATTGGTCAAGTAAAGTCAACGGAACTGAAATTTAACGAGTAGAGGCAGGTAGCCAGTTGGATTTGTAGTATGCTTGGTAGTTGGTACGATGATAGCTTCCCCTGAAATGCATTGACCAGAGTATATTTGTATGCCGAGTTCGTTGTCAAGATGACAACTGACGCCTATATTTTCCTCCTCTTCTGTCTTGGAATAAACTGTTGTCAGTCACCAGCAATGGCGTATGGCGTTGGTCAACCGAAAAAGTGTAACATCTCAATCATAGTCGCCTTCCCTGTGAATTGAAAATGTTCAAGTTGTGTATCACAAATTGCAAGTAGCATGTGCTTCTGGTTTCACGAACAAGAGGATACTTCCTCCGTTCCAAAATGTATCAAGCTTTAGAAAAATCAATGTCAAGCATTTTAAACTTTGACTATTAATAACAAAAAAAACTCAAAATAAACTATCATATAAAAACAATGTTATTAGATTCATCATTAAATAAACTATTATAATACTCTCTGTTTTTTAAATGATATTGGTTAGTTTCTTAAGTGAACTAACCAACATCATGTATTGGGTGATGCTAGAACGGAGCTAGTCACGCGCGCTAGGGGCTGCGTGGCTGGTTAAAAGATAAACTTAAGAAACAGATCTATCAAAGAAAAAAAATCATTACATATATGTATAAAAATTATGTAGCACCTATATATGTATAAACTTTGGTTGATACCAACTTTAGGTGATACAAACCTTATGTGGCACAAATTTTAGGTGTTCAAGCTTTTGGTTATATAAACTTTAGATATGTACGCAGTAAAAAGAGAAAAGAAATCACGCATAAAAAACCACCGTTAACATACATAAAATAAATCCATAGTAGAAAAGGAAAAAACAGAAAACCATAATGAGAGGAGCGCCGGTCCCTCCCTCCCGTGAATTACAGAACTGAGAGCGTTGCCCATCCACCCAACCCACGTGTGCCACGTGTCTCGCTGCATGCAACCCTCGTGTCGTGACTAATCGCTGCCTAGCAGTCTCGTCATGTATTGAAACCCCGGGAGAGTATGTAACTATTTTAATTCAAAATAACATATTTTTATAAACATTATTGGTCAAAATAGTATTTAAAATAGTATTTAGAAGACTATGAAGAGTCAAAACTATTTATATTTTAGGACGGAGGCATTAGTTCTTAATAAGTACTCTCTATCCAAAAATGTTTATTTTCGAACCGAGAAAGAAGCATTGATACCTTCTAGCGATTGCTTCTGAAGCTACCCGGAAGGCTACACTAGACCCACAACTGGCTTGCCAATTACCTACCAATATATATTTATTAGGGTATTTTAAGAGTTCCTCTTCTAATGAAACAGAGGGAGTACTCACCAGCGTTTAAGGAGCTAGAGATTATCCAACCGGTAAAAATTTTTATGCCGAAAATCAAGCTTCTGGCTCTCTCTCTCTCTCTCCAATTTTGCGACTACAGATTCTCATAATCTGAACAACATTTTAGATTTTTTTAGGAGAGCAAGTGCCAATGATTATGATCCCCCTCAACTCGTGTTACATACAATAGATTACAAAAGCATATTACAAAATCACACTCGAAAGCCCGCCGCATGCAACAACAAAAACAAATGGAAGATGAACAGGAAAGGGATATACATTCTCACTAGTTCTACCAATGGCACCACTACGAAAGAAAAATGAGAGAATTCTTTACCAAGAATATACAAACACGATGTTGCAAAAAGAGCTCCTCCTACCTTGGACTGTTCCAAGGAGACGAAGATTTGTATGGGAAGCCATGAGTTGCTGACCCATTTCCTAAATCGAGGCTATGGAGTTGCTCCATTAGTTGTGACCTCCGTTCTTTGAAGAAATCTAGTCTGGTCGTTAATTCGACCAGAGTGGACGATGCCACGGCCGGTTGCCTCCCATATTCGACACCCTGTGAAAGTGATACAAAGAGAATTGAATACTCGTCTTGAATGAAAAGTGGTGTACTTGTCTTGAGCAATGCTGCAGCCGTCAGAAGCAATGATTTCCCTTACCTCAGTTGCTTTTGGGATGTTCACGGACATGGAATTGCCATCCGCTAGCGTGCTTGTTGATGCCTCTCTGGAATCACTCGAGGAGGCGTCCATGGAGTGCTTGCGAGAGAATGGCCTTGAAGAACCATGAGGTAGCACGTGCTGCTTGATGCTTCTCCAATGTGATGCCCCCGCCGAGCTCTGCTTTCACATAATATTGTTGTGCCTTAGTTCAATGGATGAGATGGCTTTTTTTACATTGCAATAGACTATTTACTCAACAGATTCAGTGGCTTTGTGTTTCTACAAACAAGGCCAATAAAACGCTGAGAACTAGTGAAATATCACCCTGAACGGCCTGAAATATGACTGCTTTATCCATTTGACCTGGCTGGTTTTGGGGGGTTTAAAATAGTGGTTGGGACGAACAACTGTGATGCGTTAATATTATTTACAAGAGTACTAGGCATTTTCAGCAGAACCAATGGCAGTTTTTATCCTTCAATTTATACCTAGCAACAGAAACATTGTTTGACCCCAACCAACCATATGAAAAAAGTTTGGGAGCTATGGTGCAAAAGAAAATATAAAAGTATGTTGTTTCTCTCTTTTAATAAAGCTCCTGATGCACCAGCTTTCAGTCTCAGCACAATTATCAGTAGGGGCATTTTACACCTAGAGCACACTGTTATGGTAAAGCATTGGAATATGGAGGTAACATCAGCTAATTGGTTGGACTTGTATATTCAAACTTCGATTGTATTACATTTTAAAGCATAGCAGATTCAGGGAAATTTTTATCTAACCTCATTCCTCTGCTTCTTCTCCTGATTACAGAAAGCAAGGTTCATATCAAAACCTGATTGAACAAAGTTCCTGTTGGCAACAAAATATTCACATAGTTAATGCATTACAATTTCAAAGGACAAACAGAGAATATATAACACATCCAACTGATAAACATAAGTTTCGAGATGATACAGCAAGTCAATAATTTTTGGCCGATTAATCAATAATTGACAACAGAAACATAATGGTTTTGTTACGAAAATATGTAGGAGTAGCTCCCAGTAAATAGTATACATGGACGATCTAGACAGTAGTTCAAAGAAAATTGAGATGAATGGTGATTATGAAAAATATGGTTTCTTACTGTGGGTGATGGTTTGGAAGATGTTGATAACGATCATTTGCATCTGCCAAAGAGCCATACTGATGTTGACGCTGCTGATTGAGTTGGAGATGGAGCTCCGCAACCTTCTGCTTTAACCTTGCAACATCAGCCTCTGCTAGAGCAATCTCTTCGAGCTCTGCCTTCGTCTTAAGGTAAGAACAAAAAAGAAATTAGATGCCATCAATAAGCCCATATGGTATTATGATCATTAGTGTGAAGCTGCATAGCATACCTTTGAATCCATAGTACGTGAACTAGAAAACTGTGCAGAAGACATGCTTAATCCAACCTCCAATGCAGCTCTCAGATCTCTTTCAGCTTGTAGCTGCTCTTGCAACCTTGAAACCTATAGGCACAAGCAGTTGCGATCAAATAAAGTAACAAACTGTCTTAAAGTGCTACATGTTTGTCATTGAAAAGATCTGATGGTGAATTTTTTTAATAATAGATAAAAGCATAAAATTTGATTAAAAATGTCATTATAGATGTTTAAATTCCAACATACTGGAAACATGAAATGAAACAAGTGATTCAAATGCTAAAAGAATATAGCATACATCCTGTTCCAGAGCCAAACGGCGCTCATGTAGTGCTTGTTTTCTTCTTTCCAAACTTGCTTGTAAGATCGCATTTCCTCTAGCCTGAAGCATTTCCAATTAGTTTTTAGTATTCCTGTAAATCAAAAGTCTATAGTATACATGTATTGTTCCCTTTGTACCTCTTTTACAATCCTGATCTGCAGATCATTCTTTGTAATCTCAAGTCTTTGGATAGCAAGCCTGAAATATTTTTTAACAGTTAAGAGTAATTAATATAAAACCAATCTATCACACTAATATTTTGGTATCAATGGTTCGATGAGAAGTGGAAAGCTAGAAAAAAAGCATGTTCACTATCATCAAATCAATGATAGCACAGACCGAAGGTTATAACAGAATCAACTTTTACAATAGGTCTAAATAATGATTATCATAGAAAGCTGTTACTTTATATTATAACTGAATTGTATCAATGTGGTATCTTCAACTAAGCTAAAAAATGATCCAGCATACAGAACACTGGGAGCAAATTTATTGATGAAATAATCGTGTAAACATGAAAATGGGGAGTGAACTTACTCTTCTTCACCTGATGAATCAGCTAATTCTGACTGTTGACTTTTTCTTCCCTGCATAAACCATATGTGTAAATATCTCCAAACAACTATATGTACTAATAGTGTTGTAACTCGTAAGAGTATATATCTTGTAATGATTCCCTTGAGAAAACCATAATTTTCTTTAAAAAATGTCACGGAACTGTTTTTCAATGATCACAAGTCTACTTTCCTTCAAGTAAAATGAAATTGCTGGGTATATAAAGTAAAAGTTAAAAAGTCCTCACATTGTTCCGTCCCCAAAAGTTAGAGCGCTTAGCATGCATCTGAGTTCCATTGGATTTGATGGAGTGCCTATCTACTGAATATTCAGCTCCCGGACCAGGTAAGGGAACTCCTGCATCCAAAGAAGAGAGTATTTCTCCCATAGACAACGGGGAATCCTGACCGGACACCATAATTGGTGGATCTTTTTCATTCGGTGATCTCTGGACATTCACTGAAACATTTGCAGCTAAATGATTAAGCTGGGCATCGTTTAAATCCATCTTTGTTTCCAAAGCTTTCTCTTCTGTAGAAGGTTCAGCATCTGAATCATCGCCATGGACTACCTGTTGTCCCCGTTGCGATGACCACAAAAAGCATAAGCCACGTTATCATTGTGACAGATGAACTTGCTATCCATATAAAAATGAAAACCCAATTTGTGTCTGATTAAGCTTTATATCATGAACAACAAAAAATATGTACGGATGGCTCAATAAGATTATGCAATTTTATATAAAAAAATCCAACTGCATATGAAAAGAACAAAGAAAAACTTCTCATCCATGGAATTGGAAGCTTAAACCTTTTTTTATAATGATTTAACAATATTCAAAACGCATATATGATTGTATATTTGTATTAGATCTAAATTACTGTCAAATAGAAATTTCAAAACAGCGAATAACACCAAACCTTGTAGTCATAGAGGTCACCAGCAGTACATGCACTGGTTTCACTTAATTTTCCGCTTAGAATACGTTCAGAGTCATCTAATTCTTGATCAACATCATTCTCTGCATCATGAAACCCACTGTCCTTGATATCGACAGTTTCATCATCTGTTGACTCTTCACTCCCACTATCTTCAATTTGAGAATCAGGTGATAGGGAACACCTCAGGTTCTCATCCTGTAAAAGTGATAAACATGAATAGTTAGTAACTTCCACAATAAACGGAAAAACATCTATCAGCTAGATAGCCATATCCAGAATAATATCATCAGTGTATAACTTTGGGACGACATCAAGTAGACTTACATAAAATATACCCTCATATTCTTCCAAGAGAGTAGTGACAATGCCTTGAGCACTGTTAGCAGCATTTGCAGCAGCAATGAGCTGGGCAGAACTGTCACCATTCATGTCCAAGTCATCTTCCATCTCACACTCACCGGCCAGAAGTGGACGCAACAAGAGAGGAGCCATGCAAGCAGCAACCGCTGATGGAGTCATTCGATTCTCAGCAGTATGAGAGGCAATAGTGTGCATCATTCTCAAAATTCTGCCAAGAAATGGTTTTATAAGCTTATTGAAGAACTTTCTTGGTTGTTGATAACACAACATTGCTAGCAAGTTTTACTATACTAGTACAGGCAAAGATGAATGTGTTTTGTCATATCAAATGCATAAATTTTTAACCAATACAAAGAAGTTGACGAAAAAACTGATCTCAGGAGGTATTGGTTATTTGGTTTTAGCAATAATGTAATATCCAGGCTTATATTCTAGAAGGCAAAGCCAACTCAACATATAAGATATTCACATAAAATAGAAGTAGACTGACCTCTGTAGCAGCCGCCTGTTAGGCTCAGGAAATGTCTCAGATATTGCTGCACGCATAGAATTTATCCTAGATTCCTTGCTTTCCAGACCTAGAAAAGTATGTAGGAAATGAAAAGACTGCCAAAGAACAAAATATGTAAGAAAATAACAGAAAGCTAAGCTACATAACTATTTAATGAATCATTAACTGTTTGTTATCCTTTTTTTTTCTCAAAAAAGTGGCAGTTGCATGTCACAATCATTTCCTACTTGTTGAATTCAACTATAATCAACTTGCATAAATGGAGGATCTTAGGTGCTTAATATTAGTCTGATTTTGAGTCCGTGTAGGTTTATTACCATACTACTACAGTCTAGACTAGGAGTCTACATATAAAATAGCACTTACGGAAAGCTTCCAATAAGGCTGTGCAGCAGGAAGCAGGCACTGGAGAAGATGGTAGCTCACGGAGAACATGCTGCAGATAGTTTTTTTAACTTTAGATATATATAATTCAGAAGCAGGATGTAATATTAACACTCTTACAACATGTAGGAATTTTTAGGGCATCAGCATGACAGGAATTACAGCAATGCACCTTTACACAGTCACCAATAACATGAGCATCCTCCTCCGGTGCGAACTCCGTCCTTCCTGCAATGAAACAGAAAGAAGTGCAACAGTCAAATTATTGGACAATGATACTCAAACCATGAAAACCACCAATAGAATCATATGAGGTTACAAGCAAGGTAGCAGCATAAACCTTGCTCGTATTCTTGCATTCTTTTGTCAACCTCCTCCACATCTGCAGCCTGGCGCAAAATTCCCTCCACCTTTATTCCTGGAAGAAATATTCGCATTTCCAATTAAACTTTTGGATGGGTAAAATCATTTCTAAACTTCAGTGCTAATAAATAATGATTATCTCTACCATATTTCTCAAGAAAACGCAAAGCTTTTTCTAGGAAAGAAGGGCTGCCATCAATATCTTCAAGTGCAAGAAGAATTGGTCTGCCAACAACTAATGATTTGATCGGTCTTTTCTCTCGCCCTGCAGCCAAAGGATGAAAGGTGTAAAAAAGAAGAAGTGGTAGCTATTGGGATCTTCATAAATCAAAATAAGTCAGACTGGAGCAGAGGAACCAACAGTTTGGAATAGCTCCTTCATATGGGTCTGTTGTGTCATTACGAAATATCCCATTATGTCCCATCACAAGAGCTGCATTTGGCGCTTGTGCAAGAGCTTCTTCCAATGCTGTCTTCCACTCAAACAAATCTTCAGATGTCTCTGCCTGTATTGAGAATAGGGACAACTTCTAATTAACTTCGAAGGGAATTTAAAAGGCTTAAAGAAAAAACACAATACTAACATGATGTAACCAGGGGGGAAATTGTTAAAATTTAAGGAAAACTGTATACCTTCAAGGTGAAAGCACGACCATCACGACCATCAGGAAAAAGGACAGTCAACAATTTCTTGTCTTCCCTGACCACTACACTGAGAATGAGATATGTTGTTAATACAACATTATCATGCAAATAAACCCAAAAGGAAGAAGCAGTGCCCTAAACCATTTGTCTACAAAGAAGTACGCAACACAGGTGATAAAAAAGAACAAATAATAGTGAAAGATACATACCTCCCAGAATTGTTCAAGTCAATTCCCCCCAAAGTAACATTCACTTCACCACCTCTCTGGGGCAAAGTATTCTACAATGAGATTAAAGATGCTTGTCAAGAAGTAAGAATCAATTTCTAATGTCACCATAAGATGGACAACGAATGAAAGGAAATATATTGCAATGATTTAAATGACTATAGTTACCAGAAACCTAAGTCGAGGAAAGGGTTGCAGATTACTAGCAATGTGAGACAAAGGGGAGGTAGTGTTATTTAATGCATGACATGATACCAACGATTCTAGGCCAAGAAAAAGAAGATAAAGGAAAAAAAAAAAGAAGGTGAAGTGAGCGGCCTAACCCTACACAAGTCAGCCCAGTGCCCCAATCATCCCATCTCTATCAGCCCAAAATTCCCAACCGCCTTTCATTTCCTCCCTTAACATGGCTGCGAGCAGCTGCTGCTGCTTTGCCATGTAGCAGCATTGGTGGTGTGAAGGTTATTAGCTTTCCTTCTCCTTAACCTTCCTCCCTCCCTCTCCCCTCAACTATGGACCAAACAATGCATCAAGATAGCCAGTAATCTGTGGCCCAGTTGGAAATTTGAAGCAAAGGAGCACATGGAACCACCAGAACAAGCAAGCTACAAAATATAATGGTGCTACTCATACATTTGGGAAACTGAACTGAAACGAGTAAATATATCATTCTACTATTTGGTCAAAACTCTAGATACCATACTTGCGTTTCATTGTGATCTTAGCATACATGCATAAATGTCGTGAACCTAACCTAGAACATCAGCAGATCACACTACTACATATGTACATGCCATGAAGACAGATGGCAAAAATGTTAAAGTAGATATTAGATTGGTTTGAACTGTTATATAACTAACAGGGTCACTCTTGAAGAAAACCAGTGATGTTCGAGTGAGGATGAACCAACGTTTTTTCCACGATTTCCATCCAATCCCTGAAAATCATAGAAACAATGATGTTCTTAAAATCAATGGCATTTGTCCTGTCCCAAATGAACAAAGTTGTGAATCACTGTTATATGCACTAATGCACAGGTGGAAATAAAAGTTTACCTTTGGATGATATGAAGAGAGGGCCACTCTTAAATACCTAGTTAGAGAGCATTGTGATGTCAGAAATATTGTAATTACAATAGTATAAAAATGTAATAGCAGATATAAGTAATGCAGCATCCTGTCTCAATCAAAAGTTTTGTCTTAACGAGAACATTCAGAAGTATTGTACTCTTGTGGGAAGACATGTAATTTGGAGCAACGTGTCTGAGACTCAGCAAGAGTGAACAATTCGAACCATGCTTCTCCAAATAAGTAATAACAACTGAATATACATAGACTGCTCATCTATGACCACAAAGGGACAGATGCATACAACAGGAAAATAACTCCAGCAAATTATTCAATCTGTTCCCCTGGATCCCCACTCTCTCAGCACCTCATTTCTCAAGTCAATCAGTCCTGGGCCACATCAAGGATCGAACATTTTAGAGTGTCTAGTTTCAGCATCCAGATGACTTTTTACAGTGCCTCCCCATCGATGTGTCGTGTCAAACTGATCCACCTCAAACATTTCCATTCGCATCCCCGCAGTGAACAACTCTAATCCAAGCTAAATATCATCCACTATGCAGTTCGCCATTCACTCTTGTCACCAAAAGTCTAACACATCTCAACATCAAATCCAATCCAACCCGAATACAACAGGAACATGAGCAACTACTACTGCAACCTCCGTTAGCCCGGTGATTTTCTCATCAGAATTAGAACCCATCCATCACACAAACACACAGTCTCACCTCCATCCAACCGCATTGGCTCATTCCACCCATCCGCGCCATCTCATCCACACGGCTCAACCCCAGAAATCCCACCACCAACACAACGAAACAATCCGCGCATCATCAATCAGATACCAAACCAGCGAAAGCAAAGCATCACCCCACTGAGACTCGACTCGACTCGAATCGGCGCAGCATCAGATACCAAACCCAAGCGAAAATCCAGCAACACACAAACACAGCAAGCAACAAGCGAGGAATCCGCAGTCAAGCGAACGAACGCCACCCAAACTCACCGAGTTGCCGCCGCTTGCCGACGCCGCCCCGCCGCGCTGCTGCTGCTGGTGCTGCCGCTCCGCCGCGGCCGGCACCGCCGTCGCCGCAGCCATGACCCCCTCACCACCTCCTCCTCAGATCGTCCGCCGCATCAACAGCAGTAATCACCACCGCCAACCACCGCCCGCATTGGATCCAACCCCAACCCGCAGCAGCCGCCGCCGCCGCCGATCTGGCGTGCGGTGGAAGCGTCGCGATGCGGATGGATGGGGACTCGCCTAACTCTAGCCTCCCCTCTCTCTCCCTCCGGTGGTTAGGATTTGGGGCTTGGGTTTTTGGAGGAAGCAGCAGTAGTAGCACTAGTCATGGTGGTGGTGGTGGTGGTGGTGGTGGGCGTCCTCGCCCAGCGAAAGCGACAGCGAGAGAGAGAGAGAGATTGATGAGATTGAGATTACTACACTCGCCCGCAGCCGCAGCACACACAACCCGCAGCAGCTTCGTCTTCCTCCTCTCTCTCTCTCTCTGGCTGTAATAGTAGTCTCGTTTCTCCTGGCAATTTACGGGCTACAGGCCTACAGCTGCTGCAGGATGAATGGAGCTTGCAGCGAAAGCTTCTCGGATTCTCAGGCTCTCTACTTCTCTAGTCTCTACCGCGCTAGCTGTCCAGTGCTCGGCTGGGGTTAATTAAGAGGCATCTGGATGGATTTGCCTTTGTTTGTTCTGGAAAAATGATTTTGTTGCTGCGGCGTGACACGTTAACCTGTCGTGATTTTGGCATCGTGTGTTCGGGAAACGACGTCGCCGTTTTTTTAAAAATCACTGTACAACAGTTAACACATGTAATTTGTATGTAATGAAATTAGATAGATTTGCAGGACTAGGAAAAATGTGATTACGATTTTTAGCAACGCCGTTAGCCGCAAACTATAAATTCCTACAAAGTTCTATTGTAAACAAATTTGTCAAGCAATTTAGATTTTTATGCGTATAGCCTTCTCCGTCGTGAAACTACACTTTATGGTTTGTGTGAATCACGCAAATTGCATGTGAATTTAAGAGGGGGATTTGGACCATTTCTTTTCCGGATGATGTAATTTGATGGTTTCACGCTATTGTCAACTTTGATGTAGTAAACAGAAAATAAACTAACCTTCTCTGTTCATGGTGTGACAGTGGGATTACCCCACTTGTGAATAAGTTGGGCTAAATCGCACTGCAGCACGCACATGAGACAGATCAAGATGGGCATTAAATTTTGGTAGAAACACGCACAGCATGAAGTGTAAAGTGTGGCAACTACGTTTCCCAAGACTATACCTGCTCTTTGGTATTGCGTGTTGCTGCTGAGAGAGTAGGTGTGACTCAAAGAGAGGATTAGGTGCGTTATTACAGTAAAAAAGAACCTATACCTTGGGACCAATTAGATGAAAAGGATTGTTAGTAGTATTTTCTTAGTGGTGTGCCCGAGCTGGCTGCCTGTTCTTGCTTGCAATTTTTTCCGGGTTTTTCTCTATTTGTTTTTTTCTCATCATGTACCTGCTATAGTGTCGGGTTGGAGGAGGAGTCCTTTCAGGTTTGGCCCCAAAATTTTAGCGTGTGCTGGACCACTGTTTGGAGGAGAGCTTTAGTTTTTGGCTGGTGTACAACTAATCTGGGGGTTAATTTGTTTGGGGATTTCTATCTGGCATACCAGAATCTGATGTGAATATTCTGTCTTGTTTCTGAATTTTTAAGTGTATCAGGATCAGACTGTATCTGAAACTTTTAGGTGCGTATCCGTTTCGGAACATGTGGATTTCATAAAAAACTATCCAATTTCTCCTGTAATCTGGTATAATTCCTCTTTTTGATTAGGTTCGAAGCTGAGCTATTCTTGATGTTGAAGTATGTTGAATTGAATATGCTTGTCAAGGACAAAGAGCCAAACAGATGCATACATACATGTAGAGAATCTTGTATGTAAACTAGTCAATTTATACATGATTGCAAAATGGCAATAAGCTGTTTCTCCTGTAGGAAGGTCATCTAGTATATGATCTAAAATGAGTGGTAGTTCATACACTGCAATCATGTTTCACATCATCTTCGGACGAAGCTAAAATGTTCAGGTAGGCAGCCTGCACCATCAACCTCTTCTCGTATATGGAAGAATTCTTTCGGTAAAAAGGATCGCTTTCTAGGCTTTTAGCCTTTTGCAACGAGCAGAGAGACAGTACATTCACATGCTCATGGTCTGAATGCCTCAATCTTGTCCCTTTTCAGCCTACCCAGGAAGCAGCGACGTGAGCCTTTGCAGAAAAATCCATAGAAACAAAAGCTTTCAGACATTTCTCGATGTCAGTGTGAGTGTGACACCAAGATCTTGCAGCAGGCGAGGTTAAAAGACAATCAATCTGTCTAAACTGTAAACTTCCCTATACTTACTACCCCATCTGTAAATTCGTGTTACTTTCATCCATCTGAAAATTGAGGACTACAGAGTAGTACCTCACTTGGTCAATAAAGCTTTAGCTCTCGTACTACTTTCATCCAGGTGTAAATTCTTGTTACTCTTCAGTAATTCACATGGACACATTCTTCTTATTTACACCACTCTCATTGCTAAATGGGGGTTTAAGACTATGTTTTAAAGACAGTAATACACAGGAGCAAACATGGCAATGCAGAGACAGGCATAAGCTGTCAAGATTGGTTCGCTGAACCTTCAATTATGAGATGTGTAGTACTACTAAAGTACGGGTAAGAGCTTTAGTGACGGCGAAAATGGTTAGTTATAGACATCAATGCAAGCCTTTAATCGCGTAGAAAAGGACTAACTTGACTTTAGATTTGCAAATACAGTTACTGACTTACTCAGTGCATTTTATACGGCGAGATCAGTAATTAACTTTAAGTCAGTGATTTGGAACGCACGGCCAAACGAGTACGCAGATCCTCGTACTCGAAGCTCTGAAGCTCAGTACGAATCCAAACTGCACGCGAAAAATACGTGTTCAAAAGCAGGATACGGAGCTTCTTAAATCCGCCTCTCCGGCTAAACCCAAGCTCAGGATATCTGCTTTCCCCTTTGCAAAACGTAAAATAGAAATACGCTTTCGCGTTTGCAAAACGTAGAATAATACTATTATGCAATTCTCGCAGCGGAGGCGAAAAGAGAGAACCAAGAGGAGTAAAGCCGCTAAAACCCTAGCATTCCATCGACGAATGGTCGCCTCCCTCCGCTCGCTGCCACCATGTTGCTCCGCCGCCTCCTCCACTCCTCTCGCCACCTCTGCCACCGCCTCCAAACCCTAACTCCGGCGAGCAAATCCGCCGCCGCCCCCGCTCCCCTTCCATTTCGGCCCCTCCCCACTTCCTCCCACATCTGGTCGCGGCTCCTCTCCACGTCCGGCCGCGACGGCGACGACCCCAACAAGCCATGGGCGTTCACGCCGGAGTCTGGCGATCCGGATCCCTTCGCCGTTGATGACGTCGAGGTTCCCGCTGACGAGGATCCACTAGGATCGAGCGCCGCCGGCGAGGACCCGTGGGCGAAGGATTTCCGCGCGGAGGAGAGCGAGAAGGGGGGCGCGTTCGAGGAGATCTTCAAGGAGGAGACTGCCACCGCCGCCCCCGCTTCGCGCGAGAAGGCAGACGCCGACGAGCTGTGGACGCTGAGTTGGGAGGATGAGAAGGATCCTTTCGCGGAGGCCGTGCTGGGGGAAGGGGATGGGCTTGAGGGGATCGGAGGTGATGGCGCTGCGATTGGTGAGGCCGATGGCGTGGAGGACGAGGAGGAGGCAGAGCGCAAACGGCAGGCGAACAGGGCGAGGGAGCAAGAGCTGATGGAGACACTCAAAGGTGAATCTAGAAGTGCCCATGTGTTTCCTTGTTTTATTTTCTTATGCAGTAGCGTAATTTGGGATCATATTATGGTTGGTGTTTTTTATGTGTGATTACTTAGGTAGCTGATTAAGTACAGTAGTTTGAAGCTATAGGATCATACCCTCTAAGACATAATGAATCCATGAAATGGAAGTTTCAATTATGTGTAAGATGTTGTTTACTTACAATGCTGTATTAGTATGAGCTTGCCAGGTACTATGTAATACTTGACTGGCAACATATGTTTTAGGACACTATTTGCTTTAGTGCAGTAGTCAACATTTGTTTCATGTGATGCCACTCATTTATGTCATTTACTGGCCATTGCAATAAGATATCATTGAATCGGGTAGATAGTTTCACTTAGTGACTATGATCATGTGATGTCTGTGCCTATCCAACTTAATGGCTGATTAAAATATTTGACATGCCTCAGTTGGTATCTAATCTCTTACTATTTATAAAGCTATTTTCCTGGTTTAATAAATTCTTATTTGGAATTAGTCCATAGTGCATACATATGTTTGTAACATGTTGTAATATTGTTTTTTCCTGGTTGCAGGTCCAAATCGCGCATTTGGTGATCTCATTGGGGCCTCTGGTATTACAGAGGATATGATTGCTAGTTTGATCCTTTTGAAGGATGTTAGGGGTGTTCCTGGATTACCTCCCCTAAGCGAAATAGAAGATAGAGCTATACAAAAAATGAATGCACCATCAAGCAGAGCTGAAGTAGAACGCCAGATGCAAGAGGAAATTGCTAAAGCACGTGTAAGACAAGTTGATGAGAAAGGAAGGGCTTATGGAACAGGGAAAAGGAAATGCAGCATTGCCCGAGTCTGGATTCAGCCTGGTGATGGGAAGTTCATTGTCAATGACAAACAATTTGATGCTTACTTCCCAATTCTGGATCATCGGGCTGATCTGCTTCGCCCATTTACTGTGACCAAGACTCTGGGGATTTGGGATGTTACCTGTACTGTGAAAGGTGGTGGTGTCTCAGGTTAGTGTTCTCTTAATTGGCAATGGTGTGATATGTGTGGGGTATTTTATAATATTGTAGAGATTGATGTGATAAATTGCATTCAATTTTGTATGGAAGTGTTTTTGCATTAAGCAACATATGTGCTATGCAAATATAAATCCTTGAGTTCAACATTGTAAACTAGGAGATATGCATGGACGTATATGCCATATCTCTTGTTTTTAAGGTTCCTAGAGAATAGATATCCGTCAGGCTACAGTGCATGCATATGCTAATGTGAATATTTCTAGGTTGTATATTACACACTTTTGCTACTGTGAAATATGCTTGTCAGTTGTAACTATTCGAAGCCTCAATGATGGTGCTAGATCCATTAAATCTCTAATTACTATATGTTGTGTAATTTTTCTTACTTGTGTGCATTTAAATATTGGACGCTGCTCCTTTTTACTTGCTCAATTTTTCAGATAGGGTACAGAAACTTTCTCCCTGATTGAATTTCTCGTCTGCGAGTGCAGGACAAGTCGGAGCTATCCGGCTAGGGATCAGCAGGGCCTTGCAGAATTGGGAACCAGGATACCGTCCATGCCTCAAAGCAGGTAAAAAAAATTACTTCTACCCCTCTTGTTGATGATTGCAGTTCACACTTCGAACATTGAGATTCTTTGATCATTAATTTTACCCTATGTAGCGACCATCCAAAATGAAAGTATATTCCAGTGAAAGTTGTTGTTTGCTATCATTTCCTATTTGTATGCTATCTTCCAAAAAATTTTACTCGTGCCTTCATATTGAACCAAACAGCTGGATATTTGACAAGAGATTCACGGGTTGTTGAAAGGAAAAAGCCTGGAAAGGCAAAAGCAAGAAAGAGCTTCCAATGGGTCAAACGGTAACAGGTAAGTTCTGCCTTTTCTTGGGCCAATTTATTTTTATGAAAATACAATTCCACACCCCTCAATTATTGACTCAGATTAGTTTTTGTCTGTCAATTACAAAATCTAAAACCTGGCAGAGCCCACTCCTCCACCCTGTTTGATGGTAGGGTCTGCTTGTCCTAGAGGATCATAGTTGGTTGTGTAATATTCACTATTGTCCTATTCATCCCTCGCCATATAGGTCTACTGTTCATTCTATATCCAACATGTGGCCTCGTCTTCAACATGTGACTCGAGGAAAAATTTTATCTGTTTTTGTTGCCGAGGACCCTAAGTTAAACCGAACCAAGAATTAAGGATATATATATTTTTTCCTTTTTCTTGGGAAGATGTCTCTTGTTATTTTCCTTCTTTTTATGTTTTAAACTATAGAATTACTTTAATTCTGTTTGCAGGTACCTGCTCTTTTTTATTGTTCTCTGGTCCCAGCATTCTGTATTTCCAGTTGGACTGGTATTTCCGGAAGGTCTTTTCGTGCTTTATACTCAAAAACACTCCAGCCTTTACCGATAATGGGCATGATGAGACACAAGCATCCCGGTTTTTTTTATGTTGATACAGCACATTGGTCCAAGAAAAAAACATTTGACCTAATTAAGATGCAGAAGTTACACTACTATGAGCCACATTAACATGGGTTGTGCCTCCGATGGAACTCGTACGTAGCTCACTAAAGTTATTCCTATTTCAGTTTGCTAGGATGGCATGGCTGTATTCCTGTACGGCAACAGATGCCACATTCTTTCCATGTACTGTATGTCTGTGCATGTTCTCTGAGTATGGTAAATTGAAGTTATGCGTCCAACTCTGTAATCAGTAATAATGCCAAATGGAATATTTTTCCAAAATTTTGATGTCACTGATGAGACTGCAAGCTTTTCCATAGTCTATGCCTAATGTTATCACACCGTATGCCCAACTCCGGTTTGGCATCGCATGTTAGGTAATGATAATTTCCAAATTAGGGAAGCAAAAATTTCTCTCCAATGGCTGTTTTGGTTTGAAGCCAAAAAGTGCCCTACGAATATTTTGGCAATTAAATAGTGAATTTATCATTTGGTTTGAAGCCAAACAGTTGATAATGCAAATACCCATTTTGAAATTATTCCATAACTTTCTTGAGACATATTATGAAATTTGGCTTTAGATGTGATCGGATGGCTGTTTCTGTTTGTGCTTTTCAGCAGCAACAAATCGGATTGCTGTTTGGACAGCACAAATACTATTGTTTCTAACTGCTGTTACCAAACAGCTAGCTGTGGCTGAGCCACAGCCATCCAAATAGCCATCCGATGGGAGCCTTTATATTGACATCAAACCAAACATGACAAATATACATTTATCCTACTAATTTCAAAATTTATCAAGATTTTGATTCTACCAATAAATTGGTAGGCTAGAGAACCGCCCCAAGTTAGATTTGGATTCTCCTACGGAAACTGGCCGCCGAAAATTTGTGCGCGGCCCGGTCCGACGTTCTCACTTCTCACGTATCCGGCGGCACTAGTCTAGTACTGGTAGACTGGCAGCTATGGCTAAAGCTACCAGCCACCAGTCCATGCGAACGCCTCGCCCGATCAATCGCCGTAGCGCGCGAAGGAACGGGAGCAAGCGAGAAGAAACCGACCACGGCTCGTGCCGTTATTGTTCCGTTCCCACCGCACCCGCGAGCCAATCCGTGGTCGAATACTAACCAAAACCTTTCCCTCCAATCCCCATCTCTCCGCGTCTACTTCCGCTACACTTCGGTCTCACCGCCTCGCCGAGTCGTCGTCGCGGTCGGACTCGCACCGCACCGCACCAACCCAACTACCCAAAATTTCCCCTCCGCTCCGCGCGAGCCGAGCGTTGCCGGCGCGGCGCGGGGATGTCGGAGGCGACGGCGGCGGACGGCGCGGCGTACTGGCTGCGGTGGCAGGTGTTCGTGTGCGGCGCGCTCATCGTGCTGCCGACGGCGGCCGCGGCGGCGCTGCTCCCGCGGCTGCGGAGGGCGGCGCCGCCCCTCCGGACGACTGACCTGTGGGTCCCATGCTGGGCGCGGCTCCACCCGGGGTGGCTCCTCGGCTACCGCGCCTTCGCGCTCGCCGCCGCCGTCGCGCTTCTCGTCCGCCTCCTCGTCGGACATGGCGTCAACGTCTTCTTCTTCTACACCCAGTACGATTCCTCACCCTCCTCGTACTACTGCTTCAGTGTCTAAGCATAATTGCCTCAAATAATTCATCGTGCACATCGTTCGTACAAACATCCTTCGTTGCGTTCCCCGCCAAAAAAAAAAAAAAAATCCTTCGTTGCGTTATAATGTGGTGTAGAAGTAGAAGTTACTCCAGTGTTTACCAGCGGGAATTGTTCAGGGCGTGTGCTTTTGATATAACTGGGTGATTGAAATACAAAGTGTTTACTCATTGATGCATTGACTTTGGCTGTTTGTAGTTTCTCTGTAGTCTGTACTGTACTGTACTGTTATGTGCTCGCTTTGGAGCTTTCTGTTTTTGGTTTGACCAGACGGAAATAATTGCCCCGTGCCGGAGAGATGGATCTCTTCAATGTTTTAAATATTCTGGTAGTTGTTGATTTGGAAGGCATGCAGTTGATCAGCCCCCCCTTGTAGTAGTTGCTTGCAGTCTGACTCTTGATTTGATTATTTCCTATCTTCCCTTTTCCTTAATAAAGGAACCCAATACTGCTATTTGACTTTAATTCTGTCCTGAATTATCTTTGCAGGTGGACATTTTTATTAGTCACGATATATTTTGCAGTATGTTCTCTACCCCCAAGTTGTTTACCCACCTTTATCTTTTGAATGTGCATCGTCTTTCCTTAGCTTTCCTACCATTGGATGCCTTACTAATTTTGTGTGTACTGTTCTTAGTTTGCAACTGCTATATCAGCTCACGGATGTTGGGTTTACTCAACGAAGAATTCTAAGAAAGCTGACGAATCCCACGAATTTCTTAGTGATGATGTGGAAAATCGTGACTTTTCCACCCCAATTTCTGGAGAGAGGAAAAGGGATGAGAAGAAGATAACAAACTATCATGAACATATAGCAAATGAGAAAATAGCTGGATTATGGGGACGTTGCATACAAATCATTTACCAGGTTTGAACTCTCCTGTCCTTCTACAGTTGTTCAGTATGGACATGCTATGTGGCTATGATTTTGTAACAATACTGTCAAAAGTAAATCCAAATGCTACCACTTTGAAGGAATATATACACAATAGTAACACAACACTTGATGTTTTCTTACTACATCATATTTGATATGCATGTGCTAAGCTAGAGCAAGTTCATCTGCCTGTTGCTTGCGGCTATTCAGCTCACAACTACTATCATAACTACATTTTAAGTTCTCCATGTTTATCACTCAACACAAACTATCATGAATTTCTTTGGCACTGTTTCCTTCTTGCTTTTGTAAAATCATTCCCCCCTGCACCACAGATACTGAGCTTCTGCCTCCTAACAAACTATTTTATCTGATGCATAGCCCACTAACCGTTGTCTATTTTACAGACTAGTGCAGGTGCGACGATGCTTACAGATCTCACATTTTGGGGACTTCTTGTGCCGTTTTTTTACCGTGATAAGTTTGGCCTTGCCTTGGTATGTAAGAATTTCAGGATATGTATAGTCCAGTTGTTCATGCCACTATAAAAGATTACTCCTAGGTTTCAATTGGCCTTTTCTCCCCATTATATTCCAGTGACTCATAAATGATTACTTGCTATGCCGAGTTATAAGAGTCATAGTGCAAAATCCAAATTCGTAGTCTGTGCTGAACATTTAACATGTAGTACTAGTAGTTAGCATAGTCCATCTAATAGTAATAAACACCCCAGGCGTTTGTAGCTGTTCAAATAAAGAATTGTTTTCAAATAAACAGTCCTGACATAATCTTTTGTTTGGCTGACTTTCTTTGAAATTTCATGCAGGTCACTGATGGAATGCACTCTCTTAATGCTGTTTTTCTACTGATAGACACATTTCTCAATAACATGGTAAGACTAAATCATACTATTCTGCCTTTTACCTTGGTTTGTAATCATTTTACACTTGGTTGCTTTCAATCCTTTCAGCCTTTCCCTTGGTATCGCATGGCTTTCTTTGTATTTTGGAGTTGCGCCTATGTAACCTTCCAGTGGGTCCTTCATGCTTGTGGAGGCCTATCCTGGTAAGTTCCCATTTTTGCTGTTTAGATAAAACAATGTGATGGAATGCCTTGACTGCCTTCAGTTTGCCATTATATGAAACGTAGAGTCATACGCTAAGAAAAAAAAACAGGTTAGAGTGTCATTTATTCATTCAAATCCCACTGGTACTTTAAGACAGAAGGGAGGCTGACAAATATTATTAAAAAAAATACAATATAAAGTGGAGAGGTTTATATTATACTGTAACAATTTCCTCTAAATCTTAATAAAATTGGCCGACGTTTGGTCGCTGGTCCGGCTAAAAAAGTGGAGAGGTTTTGTTGAATGCTGCACTGGGTCGTGCATGGGCGTTTCCATGCCCATGTGACAGAGATGGAGTATGGACATGTGCGTTCTGAACATGTACTCTTCCATGACCATGTGATAATTAACCCAAGAGATTACACTCCACCTGCCCTTCCTACTTCTCAGTGAAATTTGTTGCATCTCTTGGACCATTTTATACATTTATGGGCCACCTTGTGACCAAGCTTAGTTTTTATTAACATAGATGAAAAGCTGTTGTGATTGTATGATGATCAAAGTGGCAGTACTTATATTTCAATTATAGCATACTCATATGTGCATTATTCCATTAGTGCGAGTTCAAAACAATGGCTTGTGTGTTAATTTTGCATGCCACAAGAAAAAGCTATTCGAGTTTTAATGTTGAAATCGTGTTTCCATATTCTTCAGGTGGCCATACCCATTTCTTGACCTTGGATCGTCTGGGGCTCCTCTATGGTATGTTATGCTCACTCAATTTATCCTACGAATTACGATCCATCAACTTTGTTGTCCTCACAACAACATTAATTTTTCTGCAGGTACCTGGCCATGGCCATTGCTCATATCCCTTGCTTCTTTTTGTATTGGTCAATAGTCAAGGCGAAGCACACCTACTTCCCCAGATTGTTTCAACATGCTTATGTGAGAAGTTAGGCCCTTTCTCTTAACCATGGAGCATATACGTGAAATTGTATGCAATTTTTTACCCTTGCTAGTACGAAATATGTTTATGTATAGCCTGGTAGATTAGCAATCACGCAGAAATAGGGCTGAATACTGAAGCCCATCGGAACAATACTTTATCAAATGAAGCATTCAGAGTTTTAACATAGCCTCTGTTCCGTAGCCAACATGCGTTCTTTGCATAGCAGCAAGCACATTTATACATCATCGAAAGATTTCTTTGATACAGTAACTCAGAATGTTCAACGGGAGGACTGAAACTGAAGATAGATCCTCTAGGAATGCTGGATGTCTTATTCTCCCTTTTTTTTGGCAGAGACAAGATGTCTAGGCCTGAGAAACAAAACTTTCGATGATATGGAACCAATTTTGCCTTTGCTATTGCATCCTTGCATCAAGAGGCCACATTTTGAAATAAATGATAATAAATCAATCATGTACTAAGCTATATTCACAGTGAAAAATGTCGATCTTCTCATCAGCTAAGCTAGTAGGAGTACTACAATTAGAACAGATGGAGGATACATACGCCGCCTCGCTGCATTCGAATCAAAACACAAGCTATTATACACAATTACTTACGACCTCAATCCCCAATTAGTCGGATCCGATCACAGGTGCTCTCCTCTCTCACAATCTCTGCTTCTCGCTGCCGGTCGGCCTCCCCGACGACGACGCGATCCTCTTGACGAAATCGGCGAAGACGTCGGCGTAATTCGGCCCCTTCTGCAGCCTCACCAGGTTCGTCCTGTAAGGTATCAGTATCGTCTTGAGCCCTGCACACACACGCATCACCATTCACCAATCGATCAATCTCACATCCGCCGAATTCAAATTCGAATTCGAATTGAGTAAAAGGGGGGAAATTGGATTGCTGACCGAAGATGCACATGGAGCGGTAGATGGCGGCGGCGGCGACGCCGTCGACGGCGGGGGTGCGGCGGCTGGTCTGGAGGCAGCGGAGGAAGGCGAGGTCGGCGCGGAGGAGATTGGCCTGGTCATGGGTGTCGTACGCCATGTCGTGGCAGTAGCAGCAGAAGTCGAGGTGGTCGACGGGTCTCCGATCCCAGAGCACGGATCCCTCCTCCTTGCCGCTCGACCAGTTTGGGCCACAGTAATGCCCGTAGCGTGGGAACATCCGCGACAGCCATGCCCTAGCCCCTCCGTGCCATGGCAGCTGCGCCACGTAGGGTCGGAACAGCGGCACCGCGCATCCCACCAGCTGCCTCTCCTCCTCCGCTTCCTTCTCCGCCGCCGCTGCCCTCCGTAGCGCGGCGTTCGTGGCCGTTGCGGTGGGGGAAGGAGGGCCCGGGCGGCGGGGGAGGAAGGAGGAGAGGAAGGAGATGAGACGATTGATGGTGGGAGGCGACCGCGGCGAATGCGCGGCGGCGGTGGATGTGGTTGGGTGGGTGGAGCGGAGGAGGAAGGCGGCGGGGTTGAGGCGGAGGGGAGGCTTGGAAGGGGGCGGCGCCGACGGGGAGGAAGACGACGGCGAGGAGGCGACCTCCATTGCGGCGGCGGCGGACTTTGTCGCCGTTTTCTCCGGGTGGTCGTTTAGCGTCGCGGCCGTGCCGGCCGTGCCGCGGTGGCGTGTGGATGTGTGGATTTGTTACGTTTTTTGGGTGGGGTTGGGTTGATTGGGGGAGAGGATTTTATTTGAGGTGGGGATTGGGCGGGCGGGTGGTTCGCCGGATTTGGGTGGTGGGGAGGGATAAAACGGGAGGGAGGATTCTGGAGGTAGCCGGCGCGGCGGAAGTGTGACGCGTGGTGGCGTGACTCGACCCGACGTCTCGTCTCGCTCGTTTCGGTTGGCGCCTCGCCGACTTGAGCTGTGATTTGTGAATTTTGTGGTTGCTTCGCCGTATGCCTCGCTTGGCTAAATGTGCGGATGGATGAGATGAGAAAGGCGTGTAAACCGTTTATGAAGTGCTGGTATCGCTGGATTATTCTCGCGGGTTATTTGTCCGCTACTCTAAAAATACATTTTTCTTAAAAACTTTCTTCTAGAAGTACTACTTACTTGTAAGCATTTGTTAGGACTTACTAGGAGCAAGAGTTTTGACTGGTTGCGGCCTTGCGGAAGAAGGAAGCAGAGCATATCCTCTGCTCTGCGGCAAAAAGTATTATCACTTGAAACAGATTGATTTCATATGTTTTTTTTCACATGAACCTTATCATTTTCTACGAATTCCTCTGTTCCAAAAACAAAAGTCCTCGATAATTTGCGCAGACATTTCGAGCCCATCTGGCAAAACAACACAAACCTGACTGTTTCTGTGCTATCATTCCAGCAAGCAGGTAAAGCATCATGTTCAGCAAATAGGCCACACACTGTCCAGAATCTTTGAAGGCGTATACGTTGTTGTACTTGTACATCAAAAGAATATATTCTGTGCCATTGATTGAATCCAATAAGAGTGATCGGCTAATACCCTCTTGAATTGCACTACAACCGGCCCATCTGAAAATTTGACCAAAATTTGGCCACCAGGGTGGCAGCTAGAAATAGTCAGTATGGGCAAAAGAAGACTATTACACTTTAGAATTTGAAATAAACGTTGGGTTCAGCTCATTTGTTTGACTCAATAAACTCTCGGTATTCCTTCTTCATTTTAACACCAGAGACAGTCCTGCATAGTCCCAGGTTAAAAAGGATCAGTAGGGATATACTATGGCATCATTTTAACTAGGCAGCAAGGATCAGAAGGGATATACTATAGAACTGACCTGAGCATTTCTTTATTTTTAAAAAATTGAACACATGGTGTTCCCATGATTCCTGCAGCTTCTGCTATTTCTGGATCCTCCTCGATGTCAATTTCAACAAAATGGACGTGTTCGTTGTACTCATCTATAACCTGAAATTGTCGAGTAGCAAAGTTGACAACAAAACTAACACAAGCACACTGGACCTCTATAGAATGGTGCTGCACCCAAAGTCAAGCAACTACAAATATCTTTTGAACAAGGTTGTCAAGAAGAACTGTAAAACTGCGTCGTCCAGACTCCAGAGTACAAAAACATCACAAGGCTAGCACCTTGAAATGAATTTTCTTTAATGATTGGATATTGTAAATCAGATAAATGAACTTGACTGCTGATATTGTAGATCATAGAAATGAACTTTAACATGATTACTATTAGCTCAAGGTGACCTACTGCCCTGTCATTATGAATGCACGATGATCGAGGAACTGGAGACCAAGTAGAATACTAGCTGTATAGCATGGCCCATTTGATCTGTCTAGAGTGACAGCTTGTGATGATTAGAGTCAAATTTCAAATTTCAAGTACAAACCTTGTTTAGGATTGGCTTTAAGGTTCTGCAGGGACCACATGTTGGAGAGGTATATAAAACACAGACAATCCTGGGACTTTCATGGTATAGTTTGCGGAGTGCATACTGCAAAGGAAGCAAGATCAAATCAGTTTTCACATAAATGTTTGCCCAATGTGATGCCACAGTACAAGCAAATGTGTTAGGTACCTGTCCCCTGTGCTTCGTGTGAGAAATGTCAAAGCCCTGCTCAACATCTCTGTCTGTAATCTCCTTCTGTTTCTCTTCGCGAACAGGCTGTAGTTTAAAGGAAAAAAAAAGAACAAAGTGCATCGTGTAAGTATTTATTACTAGTTATTAGTAGTTGCTAAAGATGGTTGACTAAAAAAAGTTAAAGATGCATTGAGTATATGATGAGAAATAGCTTTAGTTTCATCCTTTTCACAGTTCTAGAATAGATATATTTCAATTACACAGTGATGATACTAATACATGCTGACAAAGTCCGAACTCAAATTTTATACATGAAACAAAAGCCCAACATGGTTTGCATAGCAAATTAGCAATGTTGTATATGGCAACTAAAACCCCTAAAATGACAGGAAAAAGATCAGTAGCTGAAATTGCTGCGGAGTCTGGTGTACTAGTGATCATAGACACAAAACTGGACAGTGGATAATGTTCACAGAGGCAAAGTACCTGGTGAAATTCAACAAGAAGATCGTTGGCAACTAAGTATCTTTCCACTGACAATGCTGCTACACATCCAGATCCAGCTGCAGTAACTGCTTGCCTCCATTCATGATCCTGCCAATAAACAATAAAAAGACATTAAAACTAGAATACTCATGAAAGTCGATAAAAAATTGGCCAGAGGATCTTATATCAATTCACAGATAAATATGTAACAGTGTTCTATGCAAAGGGCCCATGGATTGATATAGAACAAGCACAACATAAATTGCATTTCATATGAGGTATTCCAATCCACCTAGCTAGTGTTCATAAAAGAAGACATGCTGTGCTACTGTGCTAAAAGCCTGCAACAAGACATGACATGGTAATGGTTATGGCACTTATGAACTGTGGCAGGATCGTAATTCAAATGTCAAGAATGAAACACATAACAGCCATGTAGAAATTACATGCATGAAGTAAAGGTTGGAGTTACCTGCACATCACCAGCAGCAAATACACCATCAACTGATGTTTTTGCAGTGCCTTCTTCAACCAAAATATAACCAGCATCATCGAGATCAATTTGACCCTGTAACAGTTGACTGTTCGGAGTATGTCCTATGCCATAAAATAGACCTTTCACCTCAAGAACTGATTCCTCTCCAGTGTCGGTTCTCTTCAGTTGAATACCAGACATCTGGCCTTTTGTATTGCTGACAACATCCGCAGCTTCTGTATTGAAATGTACTGTTATGTTGGGATTGTTGAGTACTCTGAAACATTCGCCATAATCAACCTGTTAACCAAACATCCAGGGAATTGAAAATTTTACCTCATTAATATTTCATGCAACTGAAGACGAGCTAACATCCTTCAAAGAACATAACAAATTCATGCATCGATAAGTTCCAAAGTGTTTGTCCTCAGGTTTCAAAGATAAACCAATATTACAATTTCCATTATCTAACTTGGTGAGATGGCAAGAGTGAGCCAACTGCAAGGTTGCTTAGTCCAGGTGATAATTGTAAACACCTTTTGAAGGCTGTTGCCCAGCATATAATTATGGCCTTGAAAGCCAGATAAGGCAGATGGGTTACAAAAACGAAAATTTACTACAGCTGAAAAGAAAATAGCAATCATCCTGCTTATCATGGTCAACTAAGCTATTAATACACAAATGAGGTCCTAACAATTCATGGGCAAGATATTTACATGAACAGAATGGTCTTTTAAAGATAAATATATATGGTACAATATCATAATATTTGAAAGTGCCTTACCGGTCCTGCATTGCTTTCGATGCTCGTAGCTGATTCTTTCGAACAAGTAAATGAACATGACGGGCATATTTTGTCAAATATATTGCTTCTTCTGTAGCTGTATCACCACCTCCAACAACCGCAAGAACTTGACCCTTAAAGAGCGGGGATGCTCCATCACATATTGCACATGCGCTGATACCTCTACTCCAAAATTCATCTTCACGAGGCAATCGAAGGCGCTTAGCAGTAGCACCAGTAGCAATGATTACACTATGGCATTTCACCTGCATAGGACACTGAAATGAGTGCGACGAAAATTGTCCAAAGTATTTTGTGTGCATTGTAAATTATAATATACAATTGCCATATCAAACTGGTGCACATTATACTCATAGATAGAGGACTAACAGAACAACTCAAGAGCTGGAGCAAGTGGCTAGGCAATAAGGCAAGAACTAATTAAGTAAACAATATTACAATTGTATACTGATATTCTTTTCCTAACAAACTAGACTAGCTCTCCTTTGTTCTATTCTTAATTCAATGGATCATAGTTTTGTTTAAATCACACTAATACTATTTTTCTGAAAGAAAAATACTTAATACCAACAACATTGAATTACCACAAACAATAACAACCTGTGAAAAGTGGCAAGTTCATAAATTCGAAAAATAGGAATAACGCAGTGATGCTTACCTCACGGTCACTGCTACGAATAACAAACGGTCTGCTCTTCACATTCACGAACTCAACATCCTCTTGGTGAAGCTCAGCACCCCACCGCTCCGCTTGCTTCCGCATCCTGGTTCAATCCATGGACATCGTAACGACATAAGCAAGCGAACACAACATTAACATATATACACATTAATACAGGCATAGAAATGATTAGATGAACAATCTTACTTGTCCATTAGATCAGGCCCAGTGATCCCATCCGGAAACCCAGGGAAATTCTCCACCTCGGTGGTGGTCATCAGCTGCCCACCAGGAACACCACCAACCTGGTAACCTTCAAACACAACAGGCTTCAAGTTCGCCCGAGCAGCGTAAATCGCGGCGGTGTACCCTGCTGGGCCAGAGCCTATGATCACCAAGTTCTCCACTCCCTTGCTAAGATCTACACGAACAAATAAACCATCGTCAACCGCCAAATCTGTATCAAATCAAATGCGGAGAACGAACTACGCAAGCAGCAGCTCGCACGGCGTGGACTGATTGACTCAACAGTCGGGGCGGGCAGTCTAATCCGGAATCTGGCAACGGAAGCACAAGCGGGAGAGGGAGATTGCGAGCGCACCTGATGGAGGCGGAGAGGCGGCGGATTCCTCGTCGACGGCGTCGGCGGCGGGGGCGGCGGACGCGCGCAAGGGCTTCGGCGGGCGAGGCAGCAACGGGCGGCAGGAGTGGAGGAAGGCGCGGCGGCGGCGGGAGGAGGAGGGAGGCGCGGCCGAGAGGGCGGCGGCCACGGCGAGGCGCGTGACCGCCATCGCGAGGCGAGGCGAGGCGGAGAAGCGGCTGGGCGGCGGAAGTGGGGGGAAGAGGAGGGTGTGGAGTAGAGAGGGAGCGGATGGGTGGGTGGATAGGGGGTGGGTAGTGTGGGTTCCTCCTTCGCGTACGTGCGTGCGCCGCGGCAGGAGGTGGTTGGTTCTCCCTTGGTTTTGCCCCCACCTCACCGTTGTCTCTTCCGGCGTTGAGCTTTCATCAACCAGAAGTCCAGAGACTGCACGTTTAGGCTCGTCCTTTCACTATACCTCAATCCTGAAGTATATAATTGTTTTTTCTTTCAAAAATACATAATTGATTTTTCTTTTAAAATGTATAATAAATTATTTTGAAAGTGTCACGCTTAGACTATCCCCTATAAACACACATGTACATCCTCTAACATCTACAAACACCTCTAGAGAGTGGATCAACGCATCTTAATGTGACACGCCAGAATAATAAAAGAGAAGAGAAAATGAGAGAAAAAGAAAAGAAGAAATCAACCCATAGAAAAGGGCCAGGTACTGTTTCAGCATGTTATTGTAGTTAGCAAGCAGGCCAATATATTGTAGCGACCAATCCAAAACATTATAATGTCGCACTACTATTCACAGTTTAGTCAGTTCACTGGGGTCTAGGAGTAGGGGCAAGTTAAAAAGGAGAGGAGCCCGGGGACTTTTAATTCTAGTTTGAACTTTTTGCGTGAAGCAAAGACGAAAACACAAGGAGATTAATAGTGTAGGTGTGTTCCAACAAATTGAGTTGGACCGAATGCCATTTTCGGACCTAGGCGTTATACTTAGATTGAGAAGGACACCATTAGACATCTCCCTATTTATCTATGAGCTATGCTATGCTATATGTATGGTTTTCTTCGCACAATCTTTATACGCTATATGTATGGTTTTCTTCGCACAATCTTTATACGATCTAACGTTAGACCCGTGAGCAGAGCAAACCATGGACGACATCTGCCATCTTGTCGCCCATAGTGCCCGCACAACGGTTGCCCATAAGCAGCACGGGCACCACCACCATCTCGTTGTGGTAGTCATCCTCGACGGACACTGTGTCGTCGCACCGATTGTCGCACTTGATAATAAGTAGGACACAACCATAGTCACAGTTGTAGTTATGCTTGAGCCAAACTACAATGTAAAAGACTAAAGAAATTTGTGCAATAGATGTTGTTGTAGTTCATCACGCAGTAGGCCTAGTGTTAGATCATAAGAAGATCATACGAAAATAGTACGCACATCATTTTCCATTAACGTATATATTTTATGATAAAGGTTAACCAGTTTTTAAATCGCACGGTTAGAAATGATAGGCCGCACATTCATCTCTATTAATATACACATGTAACTCTATGCCTATAAACATCTCGGAGTGTCGTCAAATTTTTTTGAGATTGATGAAGTCGATTGTTGATATGTCTAGTCGTAGGAGCGAACGCAGGAATCGAGAAGAGGAGGGTTCATCTTTTTCTTTCTCCTCCAGCCCTTCTTACTCTCCTTAATCTTCCTTCCCCTTCTCTTTCCTTCTTTTTCATGGGAGTCCACCGGGTAGGGGCAACACCACGCTAGATCCACCCCTGTCTAATCGTAAATGTAAGTATTGTGCTAAGAACATAAACATAAGTGAGCAAGTTGTATCATAAATAGTCTAACCAAATGAGTCTCGCTCATTTTGTAGCAGTAATGATAACTATGTATACAATATTTTTTAGGCAATATAAACGATATTTCATCGGATCATGTGATACGATTTATAAGAATTTAAGGTATAAAATAGTTCTTATGTACCAACTTAAAAATAACAATAAACACTGAACGTAGAAAATTACAACCCATAAATCTCTAAATTATGAATTGTGTCTGATCCACTTATGAGCATAATCCAATTGCACGACGACGTTTTTCATACCTTAATCGTATCAGTATCATCTACTCCCTTTTGAAATATAGCATCTTTTTAGCATTTGCATGTATTTGTTTGGTAATTTTTTAACTCTAGTTTAATTTAATTTCACGTGTAAACTATTCACATCCAAACAAAAACCATCTTCTCCCTAATTCAAGAAAACTCAGCCAAATCTCTCCAAAACCAAAGCCCAAAGACCTAAACCGCCTTCAACGGCTAAACCCAAATAAAGTTGCACATTGCCCGTGGAATGCTTTTGCTTGAGAGAACTGAGCAGTCAAGCCACCAGAAGCAGCCCCAATGCCCCAATCCCCGCCGCCGCGTGCTCCCCAAACTCATGCCGTCGTCCCCGGAAGCCGGCGACAAGCGCCGCGTGGAGCTTGAGCTGGAGCTCCCGCTCCCCTCCTCCCCCGGCGCCGCCGCGCCGTTCGACCTGGAGGCGGCGGTGTGCAGCCACGGCCTCTTCATGATGGCGCCCAACCGCTGGGACCCCGCGTCGCGCTCGCTGCTCCGCCCGCTCCGCCTCGCCTCCAACCGCGCCGCCTCCGTCACCGTCCGCGTCTCCGCGCGCCCCTCCTCCGACTCCCTCCTCGTCTCCGTCCTCGGCGCATCCGCCTCCGCCCTCTCCCCGCTCGACCAGGCCTCCATCCTCGTGAGTAGAAGTAGTATTGGGTTCAGCCCATGTTCCGTCGGTCGGTTGATTGGTTGGATTGGGTTTGCAGGCGCAAGTGCGGCGGATGCTGCGGCTGGAGGAAGAGGACGGGAAGGCCGTGGAGGAATTCCAGGCGATTCATGCCGCGGCGAGGAAGGCCGGGTTCGGGCGCATCTTCCGCTCGCCCACTCTGTTCGAGGACATGGTCAAGTGCATCCTCCTCTGCAATTGCCAGTTCAGTCTTCCTCTTATCCCTTTTACCTTCCCTTCATACCTTGTGCTACATTTTTTATACTATGTGCGAATTATGATACAAACAAGTTTAGGGATCACTATCTTTCATGTGTACTAACAAGTAGATTAAACACTTTCAGATTCTCCACTGTGGCAATGCATTGAGTAATCTAGATTGTGTTCAGTGTTCACACTTCACAGTTGATAGAATTGGTCGTGCTCCACACTTCACTAGCCTCATGTTTGCTTCACTACGAATATTTGCTGTCATAAATTGTCAGAAACATTAGTTAAATAGAAGAAGATAGGATAAACTGAGTTCTAAAACAAAGATTAGACACGGTAGAGTGTGCAAATGAATGAGCTTATGAGTGTAGCTGGACTGTTTAAGAATTGTAAAGAACATTGATGAAATGAGGTGTATCAGAAGTGCATTGTTTGCTAGTGGTGAGAATCACTGATGTTGTTTAACCGCAGATGGACAAGAACCTTGTCGATGGCTTCTGCTCTGTGCGAGCTTCAGTTGGAGCTAAGATGTTCATCTAGCAATGAAGACTTTCAGTCAAGGACGCCTCCAATCAGGGAACGTAAAAGGAAGCGCAGCAATAAGCGGAATGTCCGGGTGAAACTAGAAACAAAATTTGATGATGATAAGTTGGTGTGTCTGGAGGGTCCAAACCTGACAACTGGCACTAGCAGTGAAGCTGTAAATCTGCAAACATATGAAAACTCATTTAGCTTGCCTTCAGCTGAAAGTGAAACATGCAGCACACCTGAGGTCTCATTGGAGCATTCAGAGCTTAGTTTGGAAGATTGTATTGGGGATTTTCCAACCCCTGAAGAATTGGCAAACCTTGATGAGGACTTTTTGGCCAAGCGTTGTAGTCTTGGATATCGAGCCAAACGAATTGTAATGCTTGCACGAAGCATTGTAGAAGGGAAGGTGTGCTTAGAAAAGTTTGAAGAAATACTCAAAATGTCTGAACCAGCCATAGAAGACCTATCGACTGTCCCATCCACCTACGAGAGACTGAATGAAGAGCTATCCACTATCTCTGGATTTGGTCCTTTCACTCGTGCCAATGTGCTCATGTGTATGGGATTTTTTCACATGATCCCAGCTGACACAGAGACGATTCGGCATTTAAAACAGGTACATTTTCCTCTAGTGTCCTGCTTTGAGATTTCTAAGGTCGACAGGTTTAAATATGTTGTCATGTATGCCTGATATCTACTGCAGTTTCATAAGAGAGCAAGCACCATCAGTTCTGTTCACAAGGAATTGGATAATATCTATGGAAAGTTTGCCCCGTTTCAGTTCTTGGCATACTGGTATGTCCTTTCTAATACTACCTGGTGTTTATGCTGACATGTGTTGATGTGTGTGATATGCTGACAAAAATTCCTTGATACTTTGGTCTGAAACAGGTTCGAGCTATGGGGCTTCTACGACAAGCAGTTCGGTAAAATCAGTGATATGGAACCGATCAACTACAGACTATTTACAGCAAGCTACTTGAAAAAAGCAACTGTCAATAGCTGAATGCGGGAAAACCAGCTGAAAATGCAGGAAAACCGTCATTAGTTGCCTTCCAACAACCATGATATTTATTTTGGTTGTAGCTGCTGTTATATTGGTACTGATATTATTTGACGTTAACTGCTAGATACATGTTTCCCCTTGTATTTCCCCTGAATTAACTCTGTTTGTAGGATAATAACATTACATTACATCTCAGTCTAGCATATGCACCACATGTTGATACACGTCCTGCATAAAGATCAGATGTGTACAAAGATCATAGCAATGAATGTCGCTTCTTTTGCTTCCATGCAACCCCTTCCATTGGAGACGTTCAAATATTATAGCAGTTGAAGAGGAATTGCGATCCACAATCAAACAAGCAGAATTTCTATAACAGACACATCAATAACAAAAGAGATGGCCCTTGTAAAAGTAGAGCTTCATACTTGTAAATAGAGCAACATTTTTACATAGATTACCAGCTGCCAGCATGTAGAAATGCTTTTTGGTCCAATATACATCAATCAGGTCATTCCTACTACTTTATGCTACACCTTTAAGTATCACTGGCCATCAGCCACAGACTACGAAGGAATTTACACATTAAGGAGACTGATTTATGTTTATGTTGGAAATATCATGAAAACCATCCCCCTTTTTTAAGCAGAACTGATCCAATCAGGATTGCAATTCCAGCTACGACTACTGCGACAATCAATTGCTTGCGTTTTAAACCATGAGTGGACTTGGGCCGTACTGGTTGTTCTTCTGCTGGATAACTCTCTTCTTCTTCTTCTAGAGTGCTTCTGCCACTGAAATTCAAATTATCACAAGGTAAGATTACAATATATTTACCGGTTGCTAAAAAAGACACTAACCAAAAAAAAAGCGTATCAGTTATTATTTTTTCTGGTAAATAGTGCCTAATTTAACTAAAACACATAATTTAGAAGCATGCTTTTACCTTGAAGATTCTGAAGCAACATTGGGCTGAGAATGGAACTGGATTTCGTGTCCAACCAATTCCCGCAGTCTGATGTACTTCTGGCACGGCTGACAATATTCTGTTCGATTTCCACATACATCCTGTACCAAGTAACTAGTGTGATTAGAAAAAAGAGGGTCTATGCTTCTATAGTTGTATATTTCTAAAGAAAACCAGATGATTGTTTGGTTTGCAAAACAAAAACTTTTGGTTCGGAACACAATTATACCTGGTGCTCAAAAATATCAGCTGCAGGCAGTTCAAACTCACAATATTGGCATGCAAGCATCCTTTGTGGGCATTGTAAGCCTTTATGAAGATCCCATAGTTCACGCTCTACACTTTGTTGGCAAAGTGAACAAATCATCTGCATTTATAATATGATTAGTGATGCTACAGATTAAATCTGTAATACAAAATTGTGGACTTTGAAAGAACAATGTGACAGCGAAGATATTCTGAAGAGGTAAAACAATACTCTGGCTAAGATTAAATAAAGTTCAGAAACATACCGGAGCATGGTTTTCATCATAGTGTTCATCTATAAGTTTCCTTGGAACCATGTCTCCACAATGTTCACACTTTTGAAGGTTGCGAGTGCAGTGTGCAGAATGCAATGCGATGTTTAGAGATGGAACTTCTCGCTGACTGAAGAATTTGAGGAGAGCCATGTCAATCATTGTAAATTAAACTACTACTAATTTAACAAGCGATTGAGTGCGATAAAAAAAAAAATTTACCGCCGCACAAAATAAAAGGCAGTAATGATTCGTTGGAGAATTAGAGAAAAAACCTTATTCAGAATGCAAAACTATCATGCATCTGGTAGAGACTAGAGATATCACTATATACCAGTAAAACTATCACCTTTTTATTTTTGCACGCGGGGAGTAGTATAAGACTCCCTAAGATTATCACCTTGGTGATAAGAACTTTTATTTTAGATCAAAGGCTTGGTGATAAGAACTTACACTGCCTTCCTGAGTAGCTGTTACTGTAAACTGTGTAATACTAATATGCGGCCATTATCCATAGCCCTAGAAAAATTGTCCTATTACAGAAAACTAATAAGCCCTAGGGATCACTGCTTAGCTCCACCCATCCAACCACAAGAACATAACTAGCAAGCAGCAAATAAACAAGTACTAGCAGATAACAACAGATCGGTACCCGGTAACAACCGGAGAGAAACCGGAATTACCAGTACGCGCAGGTGACGGTGGCGAGTACGGGATCGGTGGAGTCGTCGTCGGCGGCGGCGGCCATGGCTTCAGGGGCGGCGGCGGCGGCGGCGGCGGCGGAGACCAAACTTTTTGGATCTAGAAGAGAACCTACCTAGGGTTAGCAAATTCCAGAAAAGAAGTGCGTTGGTAAAGAGAGACGAGAAAGAGGATGTGGCTGAGTAACGGATGGATGGATGCTCACCGTTGAGGATGCGGCGGAAGTAGGGATGCTCGCCGGAGATCGGCGCAGGCGGTGGCCGAGGTCGGGATGCTCGCGGGAGGGAGCTCGGCGTAGGCGGCGGCCGAAGTCGGAAGGAGACGAGACGGGGGCAAGACACCGATAATCGCAATTACCCAAGACTAGGTTGTGCGATAGGCTGTAAGCTGCGGGTTACGGCGGGATGAAAACGGCTCGGAGACCCTCTGCCGTATTCGTTTTCATATCTTTTTCCCCAATTGAAATCGAAATCGAAACCCTGATACAGAAACGAAATCGAATAACATCGAATAGAGCGAATATAAACCAAAAATAAATATGGTAACGAATATATATACCAAAACATAAAAACCACTAGATTGAATGAAGGTATATAGCATATTCTTTTATCCAAATAATATATGAAATTCGGGTTAAATATAGTATGCCATTATAAATACTATAGATTTTTTGTTTTTTAATACTATGAACATTACGTATTATAAATTTAATAATTTCAAAATTTGTAATTAGTAAGTATAAGGTTCTACCCATATTAGACTCTCAATTTAGGAATTTGTTAACTTAATTCTAAAATTAATGTAGCACCTACCCAATTAACGGGCCTGTTCAACAGTCGTTCCGGCCCATACAAAGACGACTGATGTACTCTAACCTGATGGCCCATATAAAGAAGTACAAATACCACAACTACAGCCCATTTAAGGATCGTCACGGATCATTTCGGCCCGTCACGTCACCAAACTACCAAAGGAACGATGATACCCTATTCAATTACCTGATGAACAAAATTCGACATAACGCACGCGACATGTCCTAAATTCGTAATGTTATGGCTGGATGCAACACTACGTTCAACTGATGACAAGGCCCATTTTCTGGTACTCCAACGCCACAAGACTACCTAGAAGAGATAATGATCGAACGCATCTGTTGACTGTTTTGGAATTTAAGAGACTATTAGTTAATTATTGTAATAATTGGGCCTAGCTTGTCTGAAGCAAAGGTAAAAATTAATTCTACTAGCTTAAGCAAAATATGCGTGACCAAACCAACAAATTGCAACGTATAGCAGTAGTGCAGTAAAAGTGAAGAATGGTGACACCGCGACACTCGGTAACTGAAACTCTGAAAGTGAAACTTGCCCATACTGCACGTTGTTGTCTTCGCATCACAGACCAGCCCAAGCAGATGCTATCTTCAACCCCAAGTCAGAGGCTCAGCGTGCGTGTACCTCCAGTGACCATTCCCTGTCTTGACGTCGATGTCATTTGGGCAACTTCACACTTTAGGATCATTTGGGCTAAATTTCCACTGCTCCGCCCCAAAATAAATAAATTATTGGCTACGAATTCATGTATTTTGGAACGGAGAGAGTACACTACAAGTAGTTAGCAGCAAACCTCGGACAAAATGATGAATTATATATTAAAGTTGAATCTTTCTAAGGGTCAGAAAGTTGATTGTTTTTGCGGGAAAGTAAGTTGAAATTTTGATTTTAAAAAGTATTTCAATCATGTTGATACAAAGTTTTTCCAAAAAAAAAAATCGTTAGGAGCTTGAGAATATATGTTCCATTAGCTAAAAAGAACGCGTCTATTTCAGCTAAATTTTCACTACTGCTAGTGTAAAGTAGACAGCAACAGGCCTGCAGCCTGCAGGGACGGTAAGCACGCATGAGCAAGACATAGCCTTTTTCGCCTGCAAGACGAGGATAAGGAACAGCATCGCCAACTGCAAGTCTGCAACTTGTGTATTATCTATCTGATGGTGAGATTCCACTGACCGTTGGCACTTACTATCCTCTTCTACTATTGTTTTTCTCATGTTTCCTTTGTGGAATTCTAGGTATGGTTGCAACTAACTTGCAAGTAAAAAAAACCCTTCGAAGTACTTTGCCAGAGTTGAAAACTATCGGTGGTTGATGAGTGTACTCGCAATTTAGCTAGCCGTTTTCCATAGTAGAACCTTTCGGTGAAGGTGTTCATGCATCGATCGATCACTAATTTAACTACGTGTATTGATGTTGTGCTATTGCAGTTGTCCAAGTGTGATAGGTCGAGCTAATTTAGCTTTATGGCCACTAATTAGCAGCCTTTATTGACGCTAAACAAAAGCTGATTAGTATGTTTCAACCAACTGGAAACCCGAACCAGGCTGGAAATTAGGATAAGAAGCACAGGGATTAACCACCATCGATCTCCCTCCTGAACCTACCAATGTTCCAAAATTCTGTACTGAAACCCTGCAAGCAGTTCAGATAGATTCATAGATCCATCCTCTTATGACAGATAGCGAGCTACCCAAAGTTCTTGTCTCTACCATCAACCAGAGAATTGCAAATTTTGGACAACTCAGATTGGAGTTCATACATATGCACAGATGATGCAAGTGTAATTTGATTTCTTTATTGAGTATATATTCACATCAAGTTCAGAGAACCGAAATGTGTAAAACCACAAGTACATCAATTCACAATCTAATGCAAAGAATTGTCAGGTCAAGTCAGTGTAATGTACCAACAAAAAGAAAAGAGAAAAAATAAAACGTGTATGAGAGGAGTAGTAGCTAATCTGGTCAACCAAACCGGTCAAAGAAATCCTCACTGCTGTTGTCTCTCCCCTTGCCGCCTTCGCCGCCGCTCGCCGGCGCCGGCGGCGATCAAATACCGGTGAGCCTTCACAAGCTCCTCCCTGAACCTGACAAGATCAAGCCTCACATTCTGCCGATCAAGGTAAACCTTCTTGGTGACATCCCACCCACGCTTCCCGACGCCGGCGGGATCAGTGAGAACGGGATCACCGGTGGGATATTCCCGCGAAAGCGAGCTCTCCTCCGGGAGAATTTTGTACCCAACGTATCGAAGCCCCAGCCTCGCCGCCGGCTCGCCGTAGTACGCGCCGGCGGCCCAATCTGTTCCCAGCGGGATCACCTGGATGAACACTTTCCCTGGCCTCATGAACATGAAGTGCGTCATCGCCGCTCCGTGAACCCCCACCATGGCGTCGCTCGCGTTCAGCTCGCGATAGATTTTGCACATCTCGGTTGTTCTCTCCGGCCGTATCACCCTCACCTATTTGTTTTAAATAACGGGTTAAGGAATTTAGCGTTTGATGTCTCGATACAGATAAAAACAGCTAAATGAAGCTATAGCGACAAATAGCTGTTAAATTGTACAACACATAAAAGAAAAATAGCGGCATCATTCTCAATCAGCTATAGCGGGATAGCGGAGGCCTCACCTCGAATCCTACGTCAGCCGCCATCGCCGCTACGTCAGCTTCGTTCTCGATCACGCGCGATCCCGTCCTCGACACGATCACCAGCCTCGGCCGCCTCTCCGCCGGCGAGAAATTCGTCGCCGGCGGCGGAGCAACCGCGGTACGGCGGCGGCGGCGGTGATGGCGGGAAGAGGAGCGGCGATCGAGGCGGTCGAGGTAGTTGATGCGGCCGCGATAGGCGTCGTCGAGGAGGGAGCGGAAATGGAGGATGGAGGTGTGGTGGTCGGGGGTGAGGTTGGGAACGACGGTGAGCTCGCCATGGATGCGGAGGCCGGCGATGAGCTCCGGGAAGCAGTGGACGCGGCGGTCGGAGGAGAAGTCGATGGGGGGGAAGTCGGAGAGGCGGGAGACGACGTCGCCGTACTTGGTCATCCACCAGTCGTGGTACTCGAGGATGACGAACACCACGCGGCGCCGCAGGTGCCGTGACGTCACGAACAGCGGCAGGATCCCGTCGTTGAACTCGTGGTACACGTTCCCCGTGTACCCTCCCGTCGAGAACACCACCGCCGGCACGTCGTGCGTCACGTCGCACCGTGGCGCGCCGCCCGCGACGCCGTCGCCGGCGGCGGAGGAGCGGACGCGGCGGATTCGGACCTCGTCGATCGTCGCCATCACGTTCGCCTCCCACTTGCGCGTGTACGGACGGATCCTCTCCTCTTCCTCAACTTCCTTTGCCGTCGCCGGCGACGACGACGACGATGAATTGCTCGCCGGCGGCGAGACGAGGAGGAAGGAGGAGCTCGCCGAGTGCATACGCACGTCGCCGCGGGCGAAGCAGATGTCGGCGCGGGTGGAGGAACGATCGCAGCAGATGCTGTCGTTGCCCATGGCGGAGCACGCCGCCGGCGATGACGTGGCCACCGCAGCCTTCGCGGCGGCGGCGGCGCCGCCGTCGTCGGAGTGGACGAAGGAGAAGAAGGAAACGGGCGCGACGAACAGCGTCGCGACGGAGACGAACGACAGCAGAAGCAGCCCGAAGAATCGCCGCATGCTGAACGCCCTACCCTGCGCCGCCTTGCCGGCGTTCTTGCCGCCGCCGGCGCCGCCGCCGCCGTAATCGTGGTAGTAGTACATGACACGCCGCCCTCCGCCGCCGGCGGCGCCTTTCGCCGGCGGCGAGACTTTGCATGAGACCTCCTGATCCTGCTCGCCTTTTCTGAACTGTAGTATGTAGATTCTGTGCTGTTGCACCATGCTTAATTGGGTTCTTCACTTCTTTGGTATCAAGAGAAAGAAGAAAAAAAAAAGAGGAGAAGAGAAGAGAAGGTTTTGGGGTTTTGGGATTGTGATAGAGGTGAGGTGAGAGAGCTTTAAATGGGTGTAGAGAAGAGTATAAAAAACTAGTGGCGGTTAGAGGTTGAGGTATTGCTAGAGCAACCCAACCAGCCAGCCAGCATCACTGATGGAACATCTTCCAGCATTTTGGTGGGGCCCTTGATCGGTAGAGGGCATCTAAATGTGAAGTATCTGTTCATATGGTTTTGTTATATAACTGTTAGTCCGGCATATATATCTTTTTTGCAGTCAAGATCATACATCATGGGTTATCTTCCATGTTTGTAGAGAAAACTAATGCCCATCTAATTTATATTCACGTCACTGTCTATGTAAATTATAGTTTTCAAAAAGTTACCATATGTAAATCATGTTACAGCATGCTTAAAACTTCTTTTAGGCTGGTCGGTTTTAAATCATTTATATGATACATATTGGTGACTATACTTATTTTTTCTTATGTAGGTGAACAAAACTAGTTGACGAATATATTGTTTGCGAAATCAGTTCATCTTTTCTTAAAATAAAGAAGAAAAAGGAAAACAAGAGGAGGAGATAGTCCATACTAGTGCTAGTGTAAATTGTGTTGTGTTGCGTGGGTTTAGCCTTTGGTCACTTGGTTTGGGGAGCTTCAAGTTTGAGTTGGCAATGCTAGGCTGGAAGGTGGTTTCAGCATTGGGGATGGGTCCATGTGTCCATTATTTTTTGAGGGGTTTCCAAGCCATCTCAGTTCGATTTGACCAAGCAACCCACCAATTGCATCTTCTCAACACTAACACCATGCATGACGAGAAAAAAGAACTTGGGATCCATTCAAAAACAACAGAAATAAGAGGTGCATTGCATCGGTTGAATAGTTTCAGTCTTTCAGACCATGGTTTGAGGTGCACAGCAGTAATGCTGAAGTTGGATCCTATGTAAACATCACATTAGCATCACTATAATAACATACACTGTACCTTCATAGCATAATGCTTTAAGAATGGGCTTAATTAGTACAACTAAACAGTCTTAAATTCACCTCTTGGAGATAATACACTTTCAGAAGGATGAAACATGAACATCAGTTCAACTCAAGTTTTGCCGGTACCAAATTCTTCAGGTACGACACCAACTTGACTAATCCCACCAAGTACTACCCTGTATGTACTAAATGCAGTGCAACGCGTATGCTGAATAATGTCCCTTCTGTTTGAAATTAAGTATGTTCCTTCTGTTTGGAACTAAAAGTACACTTTGAAATGGGGGAGATCACCAAAAAGGGAGAGAAAAATACCAACAAATCTTTTGTCTACTTTGTGATCGAGAATCTGACTTGGTTAGTGTCCTGTAATGTAATGCGAGCTTTTGGACAAAGAAAGGTAAGCAAATGGAGTACACTTTTCGTGAGCTAACTTTCAGACGCAGGCTAATAATCAACGAATCCTACGAAACTGACAAACGAAGTAGCAATCAGTGCCACTTTCGTCAGATCCAACTAATTTAAGCTTTGGGCGATCTTAGGGTTATGATCCCCAGAGTCACAAAACTAAACGCCGGTTAATGCTGGTCAGAATTCGTATCTGGTAAAAGATAAATAAATTTCTGAGACTTAGATCCTATTGAGGTTTACAGCTCACAGCTCACAGGCTATGAACTCAAATTTTAATTAAAATACAACTGCGTAGACAACAGTAGCAGTCAAATTATAGTTATCTACTTCCTTTGAACAAAAAATATAATTATCTAAACATGTGGCATATATAGTTTTACGATGGCTACTCTATTAGCTTTCCTACGAGACTTGTAATACTGATACAAACACCCATATATCATTTTGGATTATGGAAATGAGTTACATGAATCTACGTTCTCTGTCGTTAAACACGCAACAATTGAGTTTTATCACTATAATAATAATAATAATAATAATAATAATAATAATAATAGAAATAATAAAAATAAAAATAAAAGACAAAGGCAGGAAAAGAATTCAACTCGCCAGTTAAAAAATAAAACTCCAACTCTCCCTCTAAATAGTGACCAGCTCAATCTTTCGCTAAAAAACATGAATCTTGCTCTGATGGTCTCTATCGCCAGTAGAAATCAATCTAAACCGTAGATCTATTTAATTCTAAAGGATTGGATTGATTTCTACTGCCGCACCAGTTAATAGTAGTAGAAACGTGAAGGAATATTCTAACATAGGTTAAGATTATTTTTACTGTTAGTATAATACTGACATTATAGACCACTGGAGTGAGCCTAGTATGTCACAACATCACAATTTCAATCTTTTGGATTGATTTTAGACAATGAAATCATGAAAATCTTCATCCCATAATCCACATGGGCCCATACGCATAAAATTTTGATAAGAGTCGTACAGAGTACATCCCTAACGGAAAACAACGGAAAATGAGCAAAGTATTAGATAAAAATGACATAAAAACGACTCCTTTTCACGGAAAAACATGTGATGTCACGAGAGTGCTGGTGAAGCAATCACATGATTAGTTAAACCCCAGGAGTAGTTGATGCATACTAACCCATACATATAAACATCATTTTTCGTCGTCATGTCACCTAAGGTGTTCAATCAATTCTTAATCAACAGGGATTATCAAAGACCAGGGGTTAGTTAGTGTCACAGGGGTTGGTTCATGGTTAGGCCATCAACACACCAAGCAGAAAGGAGATAGAGACCAAGGTAGCTAGCTGGATGCTGCAATGCAAATATGCAAATGCACCAGAATGCTCAGGCTTAAGAAGTAGTAGTATGTTTTAGAGTGTGAGTGTGACAGGTACAAAGAGGCTTGTAATGAAATGCAGACAAGGACTAGCACAAGAGCCCAAGATCATGGCAGTGATCTGAAGGCGACGCTTCTCCTTGACCCATGTACACGCCTTCGATCTCCGGTTGTTAGTTAGTGTGTCATCGCCCTGTTTGCGTGTGTAGACCGCCGCTTGATGCCTTGGCTTTTTTACATTGGACGGCCTCCAAAATTCAAAAGAAAAATGTTTTATTTGAGGAGAAAGGATCTGGTAATGTTTCATCAGCCGGTGACCTATGGTACACGCTTCAATAACCATGGTCACATTTTTGAAAGCTACATATCTCCCTTTTCCTCTAAAACAGTATCTTCCTTTCGGTGCCAAGACATATGAGTAATGCATAACGACAGTAATGTTACAAATTGTCAATAGACTTGTATTTCATATTTATTGACGCGTGCAAGTATATAAATCCACATGAAGTCACCATTTATTCACACTGATTTTACAGATAGTTGTTCATATATATATGTGGAGCCCTTCTCATCCTTGTCATACTTTTTTTTTCTCTTTTTTTTTTCTTTTTTGAGTCTAAATCTTCATCACCATTGTTGGTTTCTGGTGCCTTCTCGAATCAAGCAAGGAGAAGAGATGGAGATGATTAAAAGTTGAGAGTTGCTTGTGTGCCACTGGACAGCAGCCTTTCGATTCTTAGCTGGCATCCGGCGATCACTCGTGCTTGCAGCTCAAATACCAACTGTTGTACGTTATCGCCACTCACCTCACGTACGTAGGTACCGGGAATTTCCGTGGAATTCTGTGAAAAAATGCAGCCGGTTTTTGGAATGGGATGAAATGAAATAAAACCTGGCTCACACACATGTGCTTCACCCGCTGGATAAATCTCACAGCTTTTGATTCACTTCAGTGAGAAGTAAAGAAAAGAAAGAACTTTTTTTGAGTGCATGACAGTTAGTCTTCGGTGAATTGCATCAGGTAGAGTCTAGAAATTCAGATATGCAATTCACCCCAAGACCTCCCACTTCCCACTACGAAAATGAGTTGTTGATATATACCTTCTCCGTTAATAAATATAAGGATTTTAAGTGAATATAACCCATCTAATTAATGCTATGAATTTAAACGACGCCCATTAAAGAATAGCCCACATCATGTGAAATACTACTACCTCTTTTTTATTTATTTGTCGTTTTAGTTTGTCCTAAGTTAAACATATATATCTTTGACCATTAGTTTTTAGAATTCCGTGTAATTTAATAACATATGGCTTACATATTTTGAAAGTATTTATCGCGATGAATCTAAACATGTAAATCTCACAATGTCAAACTTTACAGGCTTGTAGAAATTAATAGTCAAAGATTAAAATGTTTGACTTAGAATAAACCTAAAATGACAAGTAATTTAAAACAGAATGAGTATTATCGTATTAAAAAGTGCCACAATTAAGGTAGGTCATACTGTCAATTGGTTTGGTTTGCGACTATATAAAAAAAATTGCAATACTTACATATTTATGCTGTATTTTGATTTTATGTCCAGCACGTGAATATGTCATATCTATGTCAAAATATTAAATTTGTGCACACAGAAAGTAGTCCTTACGTATGACGAGTCATATAATCTGAATAGACTAAGCTGGACTGAATTAGACCGGGTGCCTTAACCCTTCTATACGGCTTGATTTATCTCGTGATCTCTATCGACAAAAGGGCACCATTTGGTAACCATAATACGATCAGCATTAGCTCACGGATCATTTGACCTGGCCCAGCCAAAGGGCCAAAACAACAAACCAAGCCAAATCAACACCTAAGCCTCTCCCCTTCTCAGGTCTATTCTGCCACCAGTACACACAATTAAGCAAGCACTGATCCGGTCCGAGCAAATATGCTCTGAACTGGTCCACCACCAACACGTTTTCAGAGTCGTTAATGAATACTCGAATGCAACACCAAACTAAATAAATCACTGTCATGAGCGTCTCGTCTCGGCGAAGCCCATAAGTAACCCAACTAACACATCCCTATACGTGTCAAACACCACAGGGGATAAAGGATCAATTTAGTATGAGTAATTTTACAGTTCTTGATAAAGTAGCAAGAGATACCAAAATTTTAGTGCAAAATTTAGTACACCTCAGTTACTAGGAGGTAACAAATTTTATATTAAAATTTTGATACATCTCGGTACTCTAAAAGCAATTTTTAAAAAGGTATCGAGATGTAAGAAAATTTTGGTACTCCAATATCCTAAATAAACTACACGGTAATAATGGAGCAGCATTGTTACGGTTTCTCAAGTTTACTCTACTTTTTAGAAGTAGGAACTGTACTGAATGTATCCAGAGTCTCGGTCGTTAGAGGGTGCGAGATTGCGAGAATGACATGGCATCCACTGGCCAGCCAGGTAGCTTGGAGAAGATGAGATGAGACGGAGAGATGAGAGATGAGAGATGAGGACGCGGCCAGCCGGCTGGCTGGTCAGACTGATGTGCTGATGGCGGTGGCGCGTGATAAGGATGATGCGGATGTCACACACGGTGACAGCAGGGGCGCCCGGTCGCGGCGGCCGCGCGCGCGAGGCGATCGAACCGGACGAGGTGTCACGGATCGTGTGGGGGCTAATGATGGGGTCATCATGTGATGGATCGGACGACGGCCGCCGTTAACCACTTGTTTTCTTATCGGCTAGGCTATTTTTTCATCACCACCGGTGGTGGTGGTGACTAGGCCGGCAGCCGGCAAGGCTGTGTGGTCTGATTAATTAGCATGGAACTATCTATACGCCATATAAGAGTGGTATTTTAGAAAAAAAAAATATATACAGGGTTTTTAATCATGTTTTTAACCCTTAATATATTGCACACGTCATTCGCCCACAAAATATTGCTATTTTAGAATATATTGTTAAGTTAAACATTTTAAGCTATGTTCCTAAAAAAAACCTTTTAAGCTCTAACTATCAATAGAGAAAAATTAGAAAGACCATCAATCACATAAGAATGATGTTGCTTGTAGTTATGTAAAAGTGGCTTGTAACTAATATGTAATTGTGTTGTTCGCCCTCCGTCCTGAATTATAAGTCATATTTTGTTTCGTTTGGAAAATAGTTTGACACATAATATCTCTATTAAGATATCATTTGTGCGATGGAAATATATATTCATAAGAGAGCACTTTTGAATATGAATCTAACAACATCAAATTTATTTCATAAAAATAATTTTCTAATAGAGAAAATTTAGTTGGCTCGGATGTTTGAAATTGATTATTGGAATACCTTAGCGAGATGTTAGTCTCATCTTCATCAATCTTAAGATGTGACAATTTACTCCGTTATAAGTGTTTATAGCTTTAGGGCCAGCATATATGAGTTCGTAAGGACAGAGTGAGTGTGCGTCACATGTGTCCGCACCGTGTTTGGAAAGAAAAAATAACCTTGTATAGCATTACGGTGTTTTTTTTTTGGACCACGAGAATTTTTCACCAATTTTTTTTAAAAAAAAATGACTTAAAAATGGCATTACTATTACGTTCCCGTGGTTCCAAAAGATGGTACATAGAGTTGTAGCGTGGGATTGTAATCTTGTGCTCATAATCAATTAGCCTGTGAGGCAGTGACGAAAGCAAGTCAATTGTGTATTAGCTTTGCCCCAAATTAGTACGTAGTACTAGTTAGTTAAACTATAGTGCTCTAGGGCACTATCCTTTATCCTACACGAGTATACGTACACGGCCAGCGTGCATGACTTGAGTTGCGTGAGCACTTGGCACGCTCTGGTGTTTAATTTGCGTTGCACGCCGGCTAACCGGTTGGAACCATGCGTAGACTAGCACAAGCACTGGCGCTTCTTCAGCTTCGGCGTCAGTGCACGCAGCCAAAAACTGTGGCTGTAGCATGGCAATGACAACGAGTGTTCGATTAATTTCTCGTTTAATATGGAGATATATACCAGTGTACTATACTAGTACGTATCAAACCTATCAATGATTTATGTGTCTCTTTTTTTTTTCTCGGCTACGAATCAAATAACAATAATTGGGCGTGTATGATTGGAGCTCCAGCTCCTTTTCTTTCCATGCGTTATCATCATCTCATACATGCCTCCTGGCTTTTGGCTTTCTCCATATCCTTCTGCCTTTGGAGTTTGGACATGCTTCTTATCCACTGGCCAGTTGCCGACTTATGTAAGGAATGGAATTTCTTGGGTTTATTATTGTGAGGGCAGCATCAGACAATATAGAATTGGGGATTCCCATGTTCAGAGTATATTTAAGAATCACAGGTATTACATGATTGGTGATTCTCTCACTGATCATCACATCAATAAAAATCCAATATCATCTTGTACAGTAGACTCTAGAGCATGCATAGGCTTTGCTTAAGGGGTGTGAAATGTTGCTTAGGAAGCATAATTAAGCAAAGAGGTCGCTTTTAACACCTGCAAGTAATCCAGTGTCAATAATTGGGAAAAAAAAAAGTTTCAGCGCAAAAACTGTGTCCTATCCATTTGCTTGAAAAGTCGCAAACAAACAACAATTTCCAGTGATCCAAAACAGAGGTGCAAATGCAATCCAGCAGAGCTCTGAATCATCGTCATCATCATGCATGTTCCAGCACAAGGTAGCAGAAATGTTCTTGAAACTTGTACTTGTTGCTTCACTTGCTTCCCTATCCCTCGAGATCTAATTTAACCTTTCTTTGCCGCGTACGTTAGGAGAGGAATTGTATTGCTAAGCATCGTCAAAAATTGCACGGAATCAGAATTAAAGCCGTGGAGTACGTCTCATGCAGGCCATGTTTTTTTTTTTTAAGAATTTGCAGGCCATGTTTGACCACACTATCCTCTGCATTATTCTTTTCTTCTCTTCTGAATTAAGAGTACTTGACCTTCTTGGTGTTCAGAGAGTACGCGTCAGAGAGATCATGCCAACACATTTCTTTAGAATGAATCATGGAGAAATCCAAGTACTGTTACATTAAAATTTCCTCCAGGTGCAGCATGTGGATTTTCATGTGATGTGGTATCCATCTGGTACTGTACATCGGCAGGCTGACTGCCTGAATCCAGAGTTCATGACTTCACTGACATCTTCTTGTTTAACAGTCAAGTAGTAGTACAGTACTTGCTTGTGATTGCTTTGGGATCTAGGACTGCATCAGTGGAGCACTTTCGCTGCAAGCAACCGAGTTGGTAACACACACACAAAAAAAAAATTCTCCAAATCATTTGCATTAACATGCTCATTTAGTTAGTACTTCTACAACTACAACACATCTGCTCATCTGCAGCTAAGTAGCAGCTGCCAAGGGAGTACTGCTGCAGTTGTGGTAGGAGCAGCCGGGACCGGTAGTTGAGCTGAAACTAATAATCTAAGTGCTGTACAGCTTGGAGCTGATCTCTGTGATAGAACCAGTGAGAATTGTGATGTATAAGTATCATATATGTAGTGAATCAATTAGGCATAGGCTGATGATATGTATGAGGTTCATGGATTTGGATGGGCCTAATAGTACCAAATTAGACAGAGCCTACCCAATGTTGCCATCAGTGATACCTGTAGATGACTTGGAAGTTGGAAGGGATTTGGATGGTATCTTATCAACTGCAAATAATGCAAAGCCTGGGAATCAGAATATTTTATTAAGTTGGTTTATTTGGTGGTTCTTGGGATGCTTAAGTCGTTATTAGTAGTAAGTATATAGCAGTGACCTGTTTGGTCCCCATCTCTTTGGATTGGATGCATGGATAAATAGGTAGGACAGTTGAAACAACCAGGCAGCTTTCTCTGCTCCAGTGGGGGCTACTGGTGTCTGCAGGCAGTACTAGATTCTTATTCTCCCTTTTTAGCACACCTTTTGGCCTCTAGATTTCTGTCCAAAAGAGCAATCAAGAAAGGAGACATGCATGGAAGTTTATATCTCACTGTACAATTAGTTGCACCTGTACTTACAGTATGTTTGCCTCCTTTGGCTAATGACAACTCAATTGATCATCATGTGCTCATGACATTTCAGTTCAGGATGAGACTAATATAAATTCAGTATAGTAGAAGATAAGAGCATGGCAGTACTCATTCTCACTGTATGTGCACCTCTAATAACATCTGCACCGTTCAGCATATGTCTGTTGCAAGAACAAACATTAGCAAGAATCCAAACCAGCATATGTTCCCTCCATCTGGTGCACCATTATGGAGGATAAATGGATAATTGATGAGGTGAAGAAGCAACAGCCAGCAGGCAAACTTAGAAAACATAAGACATGGTAGGGTCATGGGCTTGTAGCATCCCATGAGGCAGGAGAATTTGATGCAATTAATCTAAACGCAAGTGTATGTACCACTAGGAAATAATTAACCAGGCTCCAGGAGCAAAATCCCAAACTACTGATAAGAGCAAGCTGGCTTACGTTCGAACTGGCAGTCACATGCAGAGAGAGAGAATGTGATGATCCGAGAAGAGATGCAGATGCTAACTAAACTGGGGAACCAATGCATCCCATGCTGCGACCACAGAGGGGTGTGTGCTGTGCTGTTTGTGGGAAGTGGAATTAGACATTTGATTAGTGGTAGTATTAATTAGAGAGAGTGCGTCATTAGCCTTGGGGACATCGTTGAAGAGCACGCCGAGGGAGAGTGGGATTGGGAATGGCATGTGATGCGAGGCGTGGCGTGGATAAGGGAACAGGGCGAAGGCGGCGGTGGTGTCAGTGTTTGCGAGTTGACCGCAGCGCATCGCTACGGTGTTGCTTTGCTGCAATGTCAAAGTCAAATTGGCCGGAATCTTTTTCAGATGAATTGGATACACCTTATTATAGATGAATTGGATGGAATCTGAACCCATTCACAATTTCAGCCAATTCTGTTTGCCACTAATTCGTTGAAGAATGTATGAATGCGGGAGTTTTCCTATTTTGTACTACCCACGGTCCAAAATATACTAACCTTAGTGTAGATGTGACATACATCTGTTTAGAATTATAGTCATTCTATATTGTGGGACAGAGTGAGTGGAGAAAACTTTGAAGGGTTCGTATCACAAGATCGCAACTGGAAATGTAGATGTATCACCTCTTTAGATTCGCCAAACATTCTTGATACTACTCATGGTCACAAATATCAAGCAATTCTAATTCCATGCGACCGAGACACCCCCACCACGAGGAAATAGCAGCATTACGCTGAAGCGATGGTTGTTGCCGATGCAAAATCCCGATTAAGGGAAATGGTTTATTTCTATTCATGCCAGTGCAATAAACAAGCCAATATCCTTGGTATTAATTATCGAGAGTACTTCCAATGTCCAAACTGACAAAATCTAACTTTTATAGGGTAAAACAAAATGGGCCAACTATAACAGACTAGGCGCCCACTTACAATTAATTATCGTAAATCCAACCATCGTCACCCAAGAACTGATCCTCACAAAGAAGTGTCGATGAACTATCAAAAAGTAATCGGATCCAAACAACAGACCACTTCTAGCCACAAGCTTCAGTAGAATTGGCAGAAGATAACACAAGAAGCAAGGTAGCACCACTGTGCAGACAAACCTCATAAGTTGCTAGCACTAACAATTTTGGTAAGAAATAGAAAAGGTGTATACAGAACTAGCTGCAGAACGCCGCACAAGTTACATTCTGAAATTCTGCCTTGTCTTGATCATACGCTTCAACGCTGCAAGCCAAAAGTTACACTCATCCCAGTCGCTCGTTGTCAGAAGAACCTGTCAACATTGAACAGTGATTTATAGTTAGGATAAAAGCAATAAAAACTATGCCCAACAACTTCTCAAGTTTGTATGTAACATGTGAAAATATTATACAGAATAGCAGTAATATGAGCAGGAGCTGACAACTTCTAAGCCAATTTGTTAAAGAACTTGTCTAAAAAGAATATTAGTATGGCTCCCATATCAGCCCCCATGGGTACACATATTACAGGTGCAAGTGGCATCACTAATTTTATGACGAATTAATAATTTACCTGAAGGTGCATCGCAGTGGCAAAATCACTGCTATCAAGTGCACTGCACAGCTGGATGAGTTTTGATGAAACATTCGGAGATATATCCCCAGAATTAAGTTTTGCAAACAGCGCCCCGATCTTTCTTGAGTTGTCCTCAATTTCACGTTTTTTAACTTGTGATCCACCCATAGCTTTAGATGTTTCATCAAATAGTCTAGTCAATGTAGCAATAACTGGTCTCAGCTCAGCTGTAAACAAGAAGAGAAGTTAGCACGATTGTAAGACAAGTACCAATGGTAAAACACAAGAAGCAAGGGATCTTCTAAAACTATTAAGATAAATATCTGGTAGAAGCCAAGTGTAAAATAGATAATTGCTAAATGACTTTGGTAAAAAGTTCTTAAACCCTACAAATAAAGAGTCTTGTTAATACCGAAAACAAAACTGACGTATCCTTTGGTATCACTTAGGAAAGTAAAGGAAGGAATCAAGTAGTAGACAACAAATAAATGCAAGCATTGGATCCATAATCCACATACCAGACACCTTCGATGTATCAGCTGTCTGCACAGTTGGGGGAGGTGCAGGAGGTGCAACAACAGGCTGTGGTTGTCCCTGTGCCTGCGTTGGACTTGAGGGCTGTACAGGACTCAAACCTGGCCTCTGAACGAAACCTGGATTGTTTGAGGGCATAAACCTGGAAGTCGGGTTGTTTGCAACCGGTCCAGGGAACATCTGACCTGGGATCGTTCCTGGTACAGAGGCACTAGAAACAGCTGGAGGTGCTGGTGGAACTGTTTGGAATTGTGCAGATGATCTAGGCTGATGGTATGTAGTGGGAGGTACGCTTTGATATGGAGTCGATTGTCCAGAAGTATATGGTGGATTAGCACCCTGTTTAGACAAGATAAAATTCACTTTGTAAGTGACAAAATAAATGAGGTGAAACTTTTAAAAGGTGGTTGGTTTGAGGAACCACTCCAGCCTAGGATGGCTGATCCATCATTGGATCATCCAATGGACCTCAAACCTCACTTCTATACTAGTCATTCGCTTTGAAAGATGAGGTGCTGATGGATCAATATGCACGATTCCCACAAACCAAGCAACCCATAATACCATGGTACATACCGCATAAAGCTGGGAGCCCAAAGTTGGTTGCTGGTATTGCTCAGGATTTTTTAGTCCTGGCAAGTTGGTAGGAGTAAATGCCTTTACTGTTTGTTGTGGAACCGGTGCTGGAGTCACATTTGGCTGTTGAAAGGAACATTTAGGGAACAGATAAATATGGTTAGAGAGTTGCATGAAACCAAAGGAACATTTGAGACTAAGTTCACTAACAAGGCAGAACTAAAATTTCCCCCATGGATGACAACAAAATGAAAATTCACCAAACTTTTAAGGAATGAACAATCTGAATTAACTTCAATAAGCTTATGTTCAAATTGTAAAGGTGGAGTGAACTAGTAAAAACTGCTCCCTCCATCCCAAAATATAAGGGAATTTGGGGACGTATCTGGATAAGAGCTTGTCAAGGACTCAAGGTGCATCCCCGAAATCCCTTGTATTATGGGACGGAGAGAGTAGCAGATACTTAAAAAATAAGATCGATGAAGAGTTACTACTCCCAGAAAACGCAGTAGATCTGCGTATCATTTCATTAAGAAAGAGTGAAAAGGTGGTAGGAGATTGATGTAGAGTTACTATTCCCAGAAACCACACGTTATAATTATAAAATATATCTAGATCCTAAAAAAATTATAATTACACACACGGTCGGTGCTATGTCCCTGAGTTGCCATGGCTGAACCTCATACAAGATACTGAAAATCAATGATAATTATAAATACCTGGGGGATCACTGGAGTGGTATTTGATGGAACAAACATCTGGGTTGGTTGTGGAGATTGATATGTACTGTTGTATGTTCCATATGCTGTATTAGGTTGTTGTTGGTAGTCTGCATACGAGTTACTTGGTACAGTATACTGTGGAGTCCCCTGCAATGCGTGGTAGTGAGAACAGAACATTACAAAGATGCTTCTCTCTAGACAAAGGAATTACTTCATTTTACAATTGTTACAGGGCATGAATTACATAAGAGAAATTTTGAAGTCAGAAACAATGTATAGTGTAAACCTGGTAAAGATTTTGAGTAGGGTCTGGGGTGCTATAGCTCGATTGAACGGTAGGGTACACAGAACTGTTGATACTGCTCCCATGAACTGAACTAGTGGCAGCGTGATTCTCTGGAAAGAATAGTTCTAATCAATAAAATGACATAAAACATTTCAAATCCAATTATTAACTTACTAACACACGAAGGTTAACATTATCATCATGACAATATTGTTTCAGTCTATATATGACAAAAGGCTTAAAGAAAAAACAACAGTGTGATTCTCTTTCAACTTAAGAATCTTCATAGCTTGCATCCATAGAAGGATTACAGTTTTTTCCTTCAGCACATTCAATAAAGAAATTTGCCCCACTAACCTATTTATTTCAGAAAAATGCTTAACAGAAAGAGAGTGAAGAAAATGCAACGTAGAACACTGGTGGTGCAAATTCATCCTGCTCAAAAGGCCTCACAATAAACAATATAAAACTAGACAACAGTTAAATGATGTACCATTCAATGGTATGGTAACAAAGGAAGTTTCAAGGAACACTTGGCACATAAGGCCTTTCTCTTTTTGGTCTAAGCCAGCAAAAAAAATCGGCCGAGAAATTAGGAATGCTTTATAATTATGCTTGAGATGTTTAGTAGATAGGTCGCAAATACTTTGCCCTGGAGTAAGTGCAAACAGAAGATTGCACATATAAACCAAGAGAATATTGCATAGATAAACCTCACACCGATAAAAGACAGATCAAACAACACATTAATTCATATATGATTGAACCAACCTTCTGTAGAAAATGCAATTCGGTCCCTCAGTATTGCCAGCTCGTGTGAATGTTCATCAGATCCCAACAATTTCAAGTACTCCATTGCAGTTTTAAGAAGGCCTTGACTGGCCAAAAGTTCAGCATAGTTTTCGACAAGCTTAGACAGTGATGCACTAAAACTCTTATGCCCTGTAGCAAGGGCGAGAGTAATGGTCTTCTCCATCAAATCCTGCAATTACACACTGGTTAAATAGGGTTGCTTGGCAGCATGCTAAAGACCAATTAACTTCTCTTGTCCATTTTTACCTGGAGAAGATCAACATAAGTCTTCCCACCATCTTCAGACTTTAAGTCACGAGACCATATTTCCACAGCTTTATCGATATTTCCAGCACAAATATAACAGAGAGTCGCAGCTAGTGTATCTCCAACACCCAACAGTCTAGATGCAAGTGTATCACATAGAACATTCCATTCCTCTTTCCTGGCAAACTGTTGCGACGTTATAATTTTATGTTAGCTTACGAATACAGTACAAGCTCATACTGAATATATAATAGATTTCCACAGTGAATGAGGTATAGACCCAGCCAGCCGCCGATTCACTGCCAGTTGACATAACTATAGCTGCTTAACAGAAGTTTTTTTTGTAGCTTTGGACAACAAAGTGGCTAGATGAGTTTTTTTAATCTACAGGGTTGCAATAGCATGGGTTTGGACAGCCACTAATATAAAATATTTATTCACCAAGTCATATATGGCACACAAATTCAGCCATGGCCAAATTTAATACTACTCACAAGTGTCAGGCAATCCCATTACATGAGCAATCCAACTACACGAATGACACAAGAGACATATAAAGCTCTTTCTAATTTTCATAACTAGGACTAATTTGACAACTAGACCAGAGCATGTTTCCGGAGTCTAGGGATTAGTTGCCACCTAGCCGGCCATCCCAGCAAACGGTGAGGCCAATAGACCAAAGCCTGAGACTCTCGGAATTGTTTTTAATGATTAAAAAAAACTTGCGATCATGAAGAGACTTACTGTGCACAGCAGCGCAAGTGTTTCCTTCCAAGCATTTAATGGCCAGGTACTCACCAAGCTCATCAAATCATTGCCAACCATAGCAGAAACAACCTGAGTTTAAAAGAAAAAGGGAAAATTATCGTGTGCCAGTACAACCATTGTAATCAGAATAAATAAACAGGCAATAAAGTTACCTTTAGATAAGGCGAGATAGTATTCTTGAGATACTGGTTTCTTGTGCTTTCCCATAGAGCAGAACCACCAGCATGGGCAATAACCAGAGCATCAGCCATACGGTTTGCAGCAAGGCACTGGTTAACTGCTCCTTTGTAGTCGCCAACTACCAGTGCATGTTGAATACTTTTGTCAACTGATGGATCAGATGGTTCAACATTTACAGGCATTTCCTGCTCGATCTGTTGACCATTTGTAGAAACTGATTCTTCTGCAAAGCTAGCCTCTGAAGGTTGAGGATTGTTGAAAAAATCTTCCCCGTTATCAACCAAAAATTGAGATTCTGAAGCATCAGCTGTCGTGCCATGATCAAGGTTAAGAGTGTCTGCCAAGGTTTTGTCCAGTTGATCTGTTGAATCAGAAGCTGGTTCTTGAGGTGGGTTGAAGCCAAGATGAGCAAGCAGCTTCGTCCTAGCAACATCCCCATCCTCAAACATTACCCTTAGGAAGCCCCAGGTTTCTCTCTCCTCATCAGATCTGTTCAGACATGTATAATAACATGAGAGTTACTCGGCAGGCAACAATTAGTAAGTATTACACTTAGAGGAAATGACATACAAAGATTCTTGTGCCTTTTTATCGCACAGAGCACGCAGTGAACTTTTGTCCCCATTCTGTATAGCAGATTCAAATTCAGTCGACCGGCTTACCAGGCTTTGCTCGATCACCAAATTATGTACATAAACCTATAAAAGGAGATAAATGCATTAACACAGAAGAACTTGAAGTATAGCATGCATTGGGGAAGGGACAAGAGTAAACTAACCTCAGAAGTTGCCACTTGTGCACCTTGGCTTGGCACTGCACCTTGGCTTGGCGCTGCTTGATTGAAAGAAACAAGTTTGCCCCCAAAGCCGAAAGATGCACCAGTGGGGCATTTCAACCATTTTGGAGCTGGAGCTCTTGGGCGTGCTATTTATCATTTTTATGGACGTTAGAGAAATCATACACCAGAAGCATCTCATACACTAATAAAATTATTGACAAGAAAGAACCTCTGGGGTGGTTAGGTTGGTACTGGCTATACATCTAAAGGGGTTTTCTTAAGTTATCTGAGACTTTTTTATTATAAAAAAGACAAGTTTCTGAGAAGAAACAACACAGACTAAAGAGTAGGCAAAGCATAGCAGGGAACCAAAACTAAATGATTAACAGATTACAAGCTTGGATATTGAAACATCGTAATAGATATTCTGATGTGGAACTTATAAATATAGCCATATAGGACATGGAAAAATTTGCCATAGGTGAAGAATGAGCACAAGCAAGGTTCGATTTTTCTTTTAGACAATGTAAGGGCTGTAAACAACTAGATATACAAGATAAAAGCACAACACAAACTTATCGAATTTCAAAATAGGCTCACGCAATTAAACGATTGGTAAGAGCTAGTTTACCTGGTGCACCAATAGCACTATCACCAGCTGCATAAAGCCCAGAGAACTGTAAAGAAATATACAGAATTTCAGATAACTAATTAGTATTGTACTTGTACACCAAACATGGAAGAACTGGCAGGTCCCATGAGAAGCTAATGTACCAAGAGAGATGCAGAATTGAGTCATTCTGATAATGGCTAACTGAACAGTGTGTACTTAGTGCTTCCAACCAAAAATTCATTGCATAAGCACTTTTATTTATTTTATGATGTTTACTTCCCTGAAGTTAACCTTGAAACCATATATTGAGAAGCTAAAAACTTCCAGGTTATGTTTCAAATGAAAGGCAGGTTAGCTCTGAGAAGGCAAGAATTGAAATAAAAATCAAGCCTGCTACACTCATAATGTAACATAGGACATATGATGATTGGTATAAACCTCAAATTAAGACAAATAAATATATTACCTCTAAGTTATATATGCCGATTTTCACATCAAATGAGGACGCGGCAACAATGCCTGGTATTTTTCGATACCAGTGGATGTCAAAGTTACCATTTGAGCTTGCTGGTAACTCACTCATAATCTGTAATAAATATTAACATGGACATGATACACACATTAAATTACAGTATTGGTGAAACAATATGCTCATGTGGGTTCAACTTTTGAGAATGTTACTGTAATAATATACCTCTCCACTGACAGTATCCCAGCATATTGTTCTATTATCTTTAGAACAAGTAAGCAAGTATGAACTATCATAGGGGCACCAAGACATAGCAATTACACCTGCACGATAGAAGAAAAATAAGAAGGGAACATAAAACTAAATGCATGTTGTGTGCATCAGTATGTATTTCACAAAAAATATTAGGAGAACAGAAAGGGAAATTAGACCTTTTGAATGTCCCACAAATTCCCTTACTGGTGAAATGGTTTTCCTCACATCCCAAACCTAATACAAGAAAACTTATCAAAATAAATATAATAAACTACGCAAGACAGTTCTGGTGTAGATCAGTATGAAAAGAGTAGCGGTTTAGGAACAAATTTGTTTCATTTATTCTAGCTGTGAGCTGCATATGGATAAATCAAGTAGACGAGAAAAGGATGAAAGTTGAAAGAAATGGTAATTACTCTCAAAGATGGAGAGTTATCATCATCTGATGCAACAATTAGCTGGGTGGACAGGTCAGGATTCCATTGGAGAACAGAGCAATTTCTTCTGTTCGAATCTGAAAAGCTATTTAAACAAGCAAAAGGAATTTAGTGAAACAAATAGGTGAAGACTGTATTTCACAAGGAAATAGATCAATAAGTGCACAAGTAATGTCAGTGGCTAAAGCAATTACCTAGTCAATGGTTTTTGGTTTCTTAAATCCCAAACAACTGCAGAATGATAGATAAAAAACAATTAGATAAACCTACAAAAAGTCCAAGTAACGGCAACAGACAGACAAAACGCAACAGAAGCAATGAAAGCTTCATTTACCTGTCATCCCATTACTGGAAGCAGTCGCTAGGATATGCTGAAACTTGGGGTTCCAGGTTAAATAAGTTATTTCAGCCTGAGCACTGGAGCCAACACTCTGTTTACAAGTTACAAGAATTATTAATCTCCATGTCAAGTGAGAATGGTGAGATAGCTGAATCATTAAAATAATACCTAAAGTTAGATACTATACAACTTGCTATTAACTTTTTTCTAGCAGTGCACTCCATCAGAATTTTTCAATAGACAGTTCTAAAACTATACAGTAAAACAGCTCACCACACACAAGTACATCCATAAATAACTTGCTGGCAGATCATGTCGCATAAATTTACTACTTACACATTGTACAATGTACATGCCCTCAGCTTTCTTTTCATTGTTTTCATGTTTTGTTTCAGATCATTTAACTAATGACAACACCAATACTAACATGCACGCACGTAAAAGAAACGTATTCAGGCACTATCAGTTGCAGCAAACAAACAATAAAAAGTTTTGTACAAAGATGTGTTTGATTTTCAATTTTTCATAGACAGTTCGTGCAACAGAAGTGGCATATCAATTAGCTGTCTCTATCAGGCAGCATTGGAAGTTCTGTTCATACTGAGCGTGAGTTGCGAATGAGAATTGTACCTAACCTAAATACTACAGCATGATTCAAAAGTGGCTTGATAAATGTAATCCACAGGTGTACACTGTCATAATCTTCTTCGTGACAACGAGCTATAAGCCAAACTACATATACCTTGAGTGGCGGAAAGACGACTGGCTCAGAAGGGTTCTTGAGATCCCAGATGCAAAGCTCCCCCTGTTCAGCCCCAGAGGCGAGCCGATTCGGAGTGAGCTCGCTAAACTCCAATCCGCAAACCTGCCAAACCATAGAACACACAATCAACACACCTCACTAACCCCATCAGGAAAACCGACACGACAACACGAGATTCCGCGCACGCAGCTAGCCCCGCGCCACTCACCGGCCCGGTGTGCTTCTCGAGGCGCGCTACCATGGCGTCTTCCGCTTTCCCCTCGGAGCTGCAACAACAACAATTCGATCAAAACACGAGCAGATCTCGAGGTTCGGGCAGCCAATCGAGGCGGATCCATACTTGATCATGCTGCGCGGATTCCACACGGCAACGGAGCCATCACTGAGGCCACCAGCGAGGAGACCGAGCGAGAACGAATCCCCCTCGACGGCGCCGGGGCGGGACCATGCGAGGCGGTTGAAGCGGTCGGGGGAAGGTGCCGACGCCAGCAGCGGGAGGTCGGGGGAGTCGGACTGGAAGTCGAGGCGGAAGATCTCGATGTTGGCGGAGCCGGAGAAGTGGAGGTCGACGGCGCCGCTCATGGTGCCGGCGGCGAGGTAGGGCGCCTCCGGCGCCAGCGCCGTCAGCGCCGCCCTCTGCGCGCTCTTGATGCACGCCATCTCCGCCCCCCAAACCCTCGCCGGCGACGACGACGACCACCGCGCAGATCTGGATTTGGGCGCCGCGCCCTCGCCTCGCCTCGCCGCTACGCGTGATTTTTTTTTTGTGGGAGGCGGCGATCTGGGAGATGGGAGAGAGGAGGAAGAGAGAATTGGGAGGAAGGAGAGGTGATGGTGGTGGTGGTGCGGCGCGAGTGGGTTAAACGCCGATCTGGTCCGGTGCGCGGATCTGATCGTACTCGCGTTGGATGGAAGGAAGGACACGGCCGCGTCATTTGAGAGATCTCGGCCGTTGGTTTGGTGACGTGGGTCGCTGTGGGCTGTTGGATGCGAAAACGGTTTTTGGTCTGAATGTGTAGATAGATATCCGGCGTGTTGGATTTGAAGGGTCCCGGATTTGAAAACGTGAGAGTTGCGGATGATGAATGTATCCGGTTGGAGGCTGGAAACCACGTTTCCTAATTCTATTTTTACACAAGAGGTTGGTCAGTTTGTAAGGCGTGTAAATTGTTTGGAAGAGCTTGTGGATAATTGGAAAGGTTCTACCATTAATCGATTAGTTTTAAATATAACAATGTTATTAAGGTGTCACGGGAATTTTTTTTTCCATTATTGGCTAGGGTGAGCACCAGGTTAGTTTGAAAATTTAATTAAGTCTTTTAAAATTTTTGGTCATTTAAAGTTAAAAACAAAACTATTTAATTTTTTATCATGGTAGACATCGCTCGCAACTCACAAGCATCTTCTGCTCCACTACGTCCGTGACGGCCATCTCGAGCCCACAATGTTTATCCCGCGTGACGCCCTCCATATGGGGTAGGTGGGATGGGGGCTACGAGGCACCGGAGTTCTCTCATCGCACTACAGCTCTGCTTGTATTGTTTTTGTGGTGGTCGGTCCATCAGCATGCCCCTCCTACCACGGAAAGAGGTGGACGAGACATAGGTGACGTAGCACGATGATGACCGCAAACAATATGACAGACGGCGGTGTGAGGTTGGGGTAAGAAATGAGACTAGATGAATGGCGTTGAGATAGGATTTTGCTCGATGTTAGTTTTTTGGGATATACATGTTTTATATTGGTATTTTGTTATACTTGGACAGTGTGGTTAATGAGGCTAATGACTAGGGTAAATGTATTAAACTAGGTTAGTTAAAAACACTGGCTTAAAAATCTAGGTCACGAATATCACGCACACGCAAGTGTGTTTTGGTGAGATTTCAGTAAGATCAGAGATATGTCACTGGTTTTCAAGTCTTCAAGTATGTGTTAGAACGCATATTTATAGCTGTGTGACATTGCATGTATAATGATACATGTTGTTGTGTCCCTGCATTGAAAAAAACACTCTCGGTTATCTGCATTGCAATAAAAACACTTTCGGTCGGTTTTATCCTCTCATATTTCTAGCATCGTCAATGGTGTACCCCTAGTAGGAATCAAAATCAGAAATGGTCTCCAAAAATAAATAAAGCATGTATGACTTTTCCAACAATAGAGATACCTTGCTATATCTAAATCCATTTTGTGGACCAGGGTCCGTGGTATGGTGCAAATTTCTGAACTATAACAATCGGTGTTTACTGCATAGTGAATCTTCGACGTTTTTTCTTCTTTTTACTCGATTGAGGATCGAGTGCAGGTCTTAAAAATTCTAATTTTTTGGTTTGAGGAAGACAATAACTAAAGTTATGCTGCTGGATGGAGCAATGCCTATGAGCATTGAATTGGATCGACGGTGATAGGACTGTCCAGCCCGGGAATAGGCCTCTTACACGATTTCAGCCCATTATCTGATGGACAATGATCGACAGTAGCAGTAGGAAATGGGCCTCTGATCTGCCACCTGATTCCTCGTTGCCCGCCCGCGCCGCAGCCGCAGGCCCGCAGCCACGCACTATCGCGAGTCGCGACTCTCTGCGGTCTGCGCGGTTGTGCGCGCGCCGCAGACAACCCCGAGTCCCGAGACGGAGACGCTCACATGGTCGCAGCCGATTTGGTGTTTACCAGTAGCAGAGCAGTCACACCGGCTGCTGCACGATGCCGACCTGACACCACCCCACCGTGTCCGTGTGTCAAGCCACCCGCACGACACATCCGCACCGCGCCGCTCGTGCCGCGCGCATGCAAAGACCACACCCAAAATACGTGCCAATCCTCACCACGCGACGCGTGCCTGCCGCCTGCTCGAGTTAAATAGCCCGCGCGCCGGCGACCGAAAGGAAAAAGATCAGCTCGCCGAGCGGTCGAGATGGGGGAAGTGTGCAAGCGCGAGGAGGAGAATGGCGTGGGCGGCGGTGGAGTGGTGGACCCGGCGGATTCGGCGAAGCTGTACGAGGACGACGTGCCGGCGCCGATGCCGATGATGGCGCTGAACCACATCTCCCGACTCTGCAAGTCCGTGGACGCCTCCGTCCGGTTCTACGACAAGGCCCTCGGCTTCGTCCTCATCCACCGCCCTCCCGCCCTCGAGTTCAACGGCGCCTGGTAACAATAATAATACTCACTCGTGCACAACAAAAATGTATGGTTTGTTTTTAATTATGATCGATCCAGGCTTTTCAACTATGGGGTTGGGATCCATCTCGTACAGAGAGACGACGCGAGGAAAGCACCCGACGTCAACCCCGGGGACCTCGACCCCATGGACAACCACATCTCCTTTCAAGTGCGTTCGTGCACACTGTTATCAATATCAAAATGTAATTTAATGGTTGCACCACGCTTGTAATTAAGATTTGGTGCACGGTTGCAGTGCGAGGACATGGGCGCGCTGGAGAAGAGGCTGAGCGAGATGAGGATCAAGTACATGAAGCGGACCATCAACGAGGAGGAGGGGTCGCCCATCGACCAGCTCTTCTTCAAGGACCCCGACGGCTTCATGATCGAGATCTGCAACTGCGAGAACCTCGAGCTCGTCCCCGCCGGCGCGCTCGGCCGACTCAGGCTGCCCCGCGAACGCCACAACCCGCCGCTCCGCTTGGACGCCGACGACGGCGAGGCGTGAGAACACGCAAGGCGTTGGACACTTGGGACTTCGGAGATAGGGTAGGTGATAGTAACGTAGGTGTGTGTCCGAGCGCTTGGGTGGCAAAACCGGCCCGGCGGCGAATTAGCGGTTAGCTAGCTGGAGTGTTTGTAGTTGCAAGTGTTTCTTCACCATGTTTTAATTCTTAAGGAGTTAGCGGTGAGGTTTGATATTTTTGTTCCATTCGTGTTGATTAATTTCCACAAATTCGATCGGTATATGGTTGATCGATATGGTCCTGTATCTGGTACTCCTAGCTGGTTGTTTCGGGCCAGAGTGTGGTAGATCCTGCACGATGACACGATCAGCTATATAAGGGTGGGTCGGGTGCCTTAAGTGAGTACTACTGTGATTTCAGCTATATTACTATGAAATCAATGAATTGAAATGCGGTTTCTCGTATAATCTGAAAAAAAAACCTCAAACTTGAGGAGGGATGATGTAAAGTGAACTTATTCCTTAAGAAATCCGTGGAGGTCAAATACCCAGAGCCGGAGGCCAGAAACAGCTATCCGTTGTTCCGCCACGACATCTGTGGAGTGGAGCAGTGGACCACGCGCGTACTCTACTCGCTGGTGAGAGAGAAGGAATAAGTCCACGCGCGTACTCTACTCGCTGGTGAGAGAGAAGGAATAAGTCCAGTTAGGCTCCCTCGACTCCGTCGCAAGTTTAGTAAACGTCCTCAAACTGCAAAATCGGATACAACACATCTCTCAACTTATAAAACTGGCAACTTATAAAACCAGATTAATTTAGGCTCCTTGTCTCTGGTTTTTATTGACGTGACGCCTACATGGCCCTAGGAGCAAAATTAGAAAAAATAAAAATTAAAACAGAAAATATGGCACAGATATGTTAGGCAAACATATTAATAAAATTGGGACCCACATGTCAGTGGGTCCCACTTCCTCCCCCATCACCCTCTGTACCTCTATCTCTCCTCTCGCCCCCGGCGGAAGCCACGCTGACGTCATCCATCCGCCGCGCAGAGGCCGCTGCGGGACATCCACCGGAGCTCGCCACGCCTCCACCGCAAAACTTCCAGCGCCAGCGACGGTGGCCACTTCCTCTTCTTCCCCGTAGCTACCACCCTCCCCCATCCGGTGACGGCAAGAATCGATCTGAAAACAGAGCCAATGGGGGACTATAGCAAGAATCGATCCGGCAATGTCCATGGTCAGTGATGTCTTGGCCCCCTTTTGGATCTGGGCTGCTGCAGCCATCGCCGGCCGCAGGCGGCGGAGGCGGCGGAGGATAAGGCGCTTCTTCCTGAGGAATGCGGGCATATATAGGTGAGATGTCGGCAACATGGTTCTTCTCCTCCTGCTGGCTGGAACAGGACGTCGTCGTCGCCATGGACTTTTTATTAATTACAGTTCAAACCATGAAGTTTCTTCAAACCGACGAATCTTTCTGCTTGGTTTGGTTGATGCAGATCGGAAAAAATACTCTTTTCCCTCCATTTGGTTAGATTCGGAGATTCGGAGATACCATATACTCCATTTGGCTCATTTTTATGTGGTGTGTCTCTTGTACTTGATCAGATCACCGGAAGAAGTGGATGTTCGAGATGGCCGCCGGAGACGCCAGTAGGGCGCCGCCGGCTGCGGAGGCGCAGTCGCTACTTGCTGGTGGATTCCTTCTGCCTCATCACTTCTGTTGTCCGCTCGTCGAGTCCGCCGTTCGCTCCTTCTACGATTCCGCCGACGGCGACGGTGCCCAACCGGGGGAGGGGTGGCCACTGGTGCCCGGTGGAGAGAGGAGAGAAGGGGAAGAGATAGACGAGGGGATAGTATTTTTTATTTGCTGATATGTGGGGCTATACGCCACATCAGCAAAAACCCGAAATAATACTGCCGAGGAGAATTTTTTTTTAAACTAGGTGTATATACATTTAGGTTATGCATACGGCCCAAATAGTTATATAATTTTTTTAAAAAAATAGTTAGATATGTTATGATAATATAAGTTAGCTCATAAATATGCAACTATAAAGTTAACCTATATTTGGAGAAACTAAAAATAACAAATTATGTCTACACTGTGCATTGTTATTTTTATATGTCCAAATATAGGTCAAATTTGAAGTTGTATGTCTGTGAGCTAACTTATATTATCATAATACATCTAACTATTTTTTTTTAAAAAAATTATATAACTATGTGTGTCGCATGCAAAGCCTAAGTGTATATACATCTAGGTTCTAAAAATCTTTCTCCCTGCCGAGGACCTTGTTTATACTAGTTTTGTAAGTTAGGGGATGCAGTTTATCCGGTTTTACGGTTTGAGAATATTTGGTAAACTCGACGACAATTGAGGGACCCCAAATAGACTTATTCCGAGTGAGAACGGCGTCGGCCCCATGTAGGGATGAAAACGGCTCGAAAACAGACGAAAACCACCTCTACCATTTCCGTTTCCATATTTTTTTTCGGAATCGGAACCGGAATCGGAAATCCTGGATACGAAAACGGAATCGAATATTATCGAATACGAAAAGAGAGCGAATACGAATCGGGACGGATACGGTAACAAATATTTATCGGAACATAAAATCCTCTCTAACTAAATTTTCAAACCATTAAATAGATGTACCTCATTATTTTTAAAAAACAATAATCCAATATTTAATAACAATAATAATAATACAAATAGTCATACAGTTTATCTTTTAAACAAGAACTATATTAATCTTTTAATTAGTATGAAATGACCTAAAGTAATTAGGTGAAAAGACATATCAAAAGTAGCATATAAAAAATATTCATTTGACCAACCACCTTAATACTTAAAAAAAATTTAAACATTTAGAGTAGGCAGAGAAAGCTGAAACTAAATGGTTGTATATGAAAAGTTTCTAATTCCGGAAAGTTTCCGACCGATTCCAGTTTCCGACGAATAGTAGCCTTACTGTATCTGTTTCTGTTTCCGAGAAAAAATTCCGAATTTGTTTTCATTTCTGAAAATTTTCGAAAAAATTCCGACCGACAGTTTCCGTTTCCGAAAACACTCCCGGAATCCGGAAACTTTCCGAACCGTTTTCACCCCTGGCCCCATGCATCGACTGGGCCGCTTCGATCGACGAGGCCCCGGGCTCCAAACCTCCATTACCATGGCCAGATTCGGATGGCCCATGGCCCATGGGGAAGGGAAGATGAACAATGTCACACACACAAACACTGATCAGCATGCAAAATTGCAAGCTCGGTCGATCACGCGACCAACAATGCTGCTAATTTCTCTCCTGCTAAAAAAAACTTGGGACGTGTCTTCAGGATGCAACCTCCACGCCTGCTGAAGACCTGGCAGAATTGAATAATCTGAACTATGAAATGGGGTCTTCAGTGATATATCTCAAGATCAAACTGAACGTAACCAAGTTTTGCCTTCTAGTATACTACATCCGGTTTAAGACTTTATGTTGCAAACTTGCAATACGAATGTACGATAATTGAGAGATGTTTCCTCTCTGTAACGAATTTCTGTTGAGCCAATATTTCAGTTCCTAATATTGATACATGTCTGTTACTCTGTATTGACGGACGCATTCTGGTTCCAGTCAATGAAAGGGGCATAAGTGTGCATTGCTTTGGCACGTCATGCGGTTCGGAAGCCATTGCAATCATCAAAGTGATAACCACCGGATGGTGTACATGTGCGTGCAACCATAAACAAGCATGAAACTCCAAATAGTACATGTGCTTCTTTTCTTTTGCTGACTTGAGTATGATCACATATTACAAAACTTCAGTTTTCATTAATAATGTAGCTAATTCACCTAGCAAGAAAAGACAATTTGCATGAGCTGATATCTTGTAAGGCTGTATATACTTCAACTTCAGTGATCAATGCAAAAATAACCTTTTATAATTGTAATGGAGATCATATGCGCGACAGGGTGACATAAAGCTACGACTTGTAACTCGCTAACTAACTGACACCCACACAGACAGTAGCCAGCTGGATGATCATCCCCCATGCTCTCTTTTTGAAACAAGAAAGATTGCCCCACGCTCTACACTACAAGGCAAATTCAGTTTCCTTATGTTTGGCCGGCCAATCACCAAGTCCATTTGTTTGTTGTTGTTTTTCCAAATCATAGGCCTAACTCTATCCCGTTGTGCCTCAGAAAAGATGCTGCTGCTGTAACCACAAAAAAAGTTCAGACTTTATACTGTACCCAAGAAACTTCCAATACGTCAGTGACTCAAATGGGACAGACACTGACAAAGCTCTAGAAATATAGGTTCACTGACAAAGCTCTACAAATACAGGTACAATGACAAAGCTCTAGGTTCAAATGGACAGGTAGGAACTAAAAAGGTTCTCCGTCGCAACCGAAGATTAATTGGTCGCTCCATCTCACCTCTAGAAAGTGGAAGAGGAAGAACAACAACACAGCTGTATCTGCAATTGTTATTATGCAACAAATCAGTTTCAAGATAGTGTCACCTGCGACATGGAGCAAATTGCATAATCATCGGGGTCCCGATCGACGCGTGCGTGTACTGGGTTGGGCATGATTGGTCTTTGATTTAGATCTGCTGCAAATGATGAGCTCGTAGATGATACCCGGTTATTGTGGCGGATGGTATGACTCTGTATATGACTGTATATGTGTGGCTTCTTTCTAAGAGAGTATCATTAGTTATAACAGTGGAAAATGACAGAAGAGCTAGCTGCCCACCATAATAATAGCCACATGCAAATGCTATCTCAAGCACAGTGGTCATAGTGTTCTAGTTCAATTTTCCATAGTCAAACTTGTAATGTTAATGTTACCTGCTTTTCTGAGAAAACAAACTTTTAACATTGTCACTAGTTAGGTTAGTGGTATTATCTTAGAGCTAAGAGTAGGAGATGATGCCTTTAAGCCTAGCCTCACTCTTTCCAGCCCAACCGAAGATCTGTATACAAAATGACCTTACCAACAGATCACGGGTCTAAAGTCTAAGCAAGAAATGATCAAATTAATGAATATTTTTTTTGAGTTACATGTAAAAATGTTCTTAAAATGGAGATAGTGGCTTATATTCGACATGTGCTGCATGCATACAAACTTTTATATTGGCCAGAGTGCTTGGTAATAAGGACATTTATACATATTTTTTAGAATTGCAGTTTGGGGCAAGGATCTCATCTAGTCATCTCTAAAAGATCGTTGGTTTCACGCTCGGCCGGCTAGTGCTGCACCATTGTAGCCGCCAATTCGTGCGTGTGATGATGCGGCCGACCGGTCTCCACTTTCTCCTCCACGTACGGTAGCTGGCGCCCACTATTGGGTCGTCGTCGTCGACGACGACGATGGTGACCAGCCGGATTTGGACGCCGGTTGCGGCCACAGAATAAGCTTGGGTGTCTGCCTGCGTGACCCACGGGCTGGCTGCACTTCTCTACAGACTTGAGACAGTGAGACTGACTGATGAATCGAAGCTTCTTGCTGGCTTTATCTCACAGGTAGAGCCGTCTTTATGTCAGATTGTAGTTTACAAGTGATTCTGTTTTTTCTTTTCAGCTTATTCTAACGAATTATTTACTCCACTCTTTTAAATTGTTTCTTAAAAAAATTCTATTGCATTGCTTAGATAATTTGCTTTAAAGTATTAATTAGGTTTATTTCGTAAATCATTTTATTTATGTCTATAATTAAGTAGATAATTCCTGACATTAACCCGTTCAATAATACAAATAGTACTGGGCGATCATCCTCTCGTGTGCCTGCAGTTTTGCGTAGCCTAGACATTCGAGCAGACAATTGAGGGTTAACCAAAGTTTAGAACTTGATGTGACTGCGGATAGTAACCAAAGTTTGGACTGGATCGAAGCAAATTTAAGCACACGGTTTGTGTAGTACAGAATTGTAGTATGTTGGACACCGCAAGGCTGTTGTTGCTTTGGTTTAGTAACATCGTTGCTGAATTATGCACATTTCCCCCCCTAAGTAGTCCTAATAAAGTTCAATTGGCATGCCAGTGCCAGTCCGGGAAAAAGTACAGCTTGACTGCATTCAATTAAATTTATATGACATCGAGCGTACTAAAATTGATTTCGGCGTCCATCTAGAAGTACATAGTAGACATCACAGTATCACACATGCTCAATTCATGCAGAGCGACCATGGAGAGGGGAGGATTTTGCTTTAGTGTTTCTCCAATTTTCATGTGTGTATACTAGCATATTGGAAGTGCATTATAACAAAAATTTAAAAGTCCACTTTATATATATATCGCTTTTAATTTATAAATATATATTTTAGCTGACATGTGGATCTTTCAGCCCCATTCTCTCTTTTTTTTTATCTTCACAGAAAGTAGAGTTGGTTACCACCTGCATGTACTCTATACAAAACCTAGAAATGTTGCAACTGCATTGTTTCTAACCTCTGTTCCAGAAACATTTTCTTTCGAAATACGAACATGGATCCAGATTCATATAGAAAAATAAAGTTTAGACTATGTACCTCCATCACATAATATAATTATTTCTAGTTATTAATATGGACAAATCTTCAAATTCATAACTAGAAATAACTATATTTTAGGACGGATGTTATATTTGGATTAAGAGAGTATACACAAACATCTTGATCAACATGCGAGATGTTTGGCCCTCTTTGAATTAATGTAGGATTGCAAAAACAGGGAAATAAGAAAAATATGGAATTCCATTGAAATACAAGTGCAAAGGATCGCAAACACACAGAAAATCCATGAATTACAGTTTGTTTGGACTGCATGAAAAAATTGAGATGAGAGAGACCTAGATGATTTTTTCTATGAGATTCAACCTCATGTTAAAATTTCTCCAAAACAAGCCATTCCACAAGAATATGACTTTATATGGCCAAATACTTCATTTCAAAGGCTTATTTATGAATTGTTTTTATAAGACTCAAATCGTACAAAGTTTGTATACTCTTCCCTTAAATTTAATTCCCTTCATGTTATCAAATATTACTTTTTAATCCAAAACCTTTGCACACCACTTTTTATCTCAACTAAACAGTATTGGACTGTAACTTAACCAGTGAAATATTATACCGTTCCTTCAACAGAAAAAGAATGTCACTATCGTACATATGCGGATATGCCAAGTTGCTGCACGATTTATGTATCTTGTTTGAATTGGGAATCGTGCCACCAATTCTTGCCTGTCATTTAAATATCCAAATTTATCATTTTAGCCGTATATATATCACATGATCACATCCACCGGCCCGTCCTATAAATACCGTGTCTCCACTGCGCTTTCGCCAGCCACCACCATAACTACCAGATAGGAGTATAACACTGCCCGTCCGCCATGAGCACGAGCAACACCATCGTGCTCCTCTTTCTGGTGGTCGCCGCCGCCGCCACCGCGGCGAACGCGCGGACGCGGCAGGGCGACTACCTTAACCGTCTACGCGGCTCGCCGTCGTCGTCGTGGCGCGGCGCGGCGTCACTGGCCGCCGTGTCGCCGACGGAGGAGGATCGTGCCTCGCCGTCACCGTCGCCGTCGCCGCCGTTATCGATTGGGAGCAAAGAGGCGGACCGCGTGACGGCGCTGCCGGGGCAGCCGTCACGCGGCGTGGACTTCGCGCAGTACGCCGGGTACGTGACGGTGGACGCCGCGTCGGGGCGCGCGCTGTTCTACTACCTCGCCGAGGCCTCCGCGTCGCCGTCGCCGTCGCCGTCGTCGAAAGCGCCTCTGCTACTCTGGCTCAACGGCGGCCCAGGCTGCTCGTCGCTCGGCTACGGCGCCATGGAGGAGCTCGGCCCGTTCCGCGTCATGAGCGACGGGAAATCGCTCTACCGAAACCCCTACTCCTGGAACAACGGTACGAAAATAAAATAAAAATCGATTTTTACAGGTGGACCGTGAAAAATTCAGAGAATAACGGTGGATTGGCGTGTGTGCAGTGGCGAATGTGTTGTTTTTGGAGAGCCCGATCGGGGTGGGATTCTCGTACTCGAACACGACGGCGGATTATGGCCGGATGGGTGACAATAGCACGGCGGAGGACGCGTACAAGTTTATCGTTAACTGGATGGAGAGGTTCCCGGAGTATAAGGGCCGTGACTTTTACCTCGCCGGTGAGAGCTACGCTGGCCACTATGTTCCCCAGCTTGCCCGTGCAATCCTCCGCCACTCCGCCGCCGGCAAGTCCTCAATCAACCTCAAAGGCATCATGGTACGTAAAAATATGCCCCAAGATAAATCAACTTCTGGCTATGGATCAGTACGGTAACCAAGAATTAATCAAGAAAGAAAAAGTATATTCTCTTTGTTCAGATATAAGTATTTCGGATGAGATAATCCTAGTACATAATGAATTTGGACGTAATATTAGTCAGATTCGACGAAAATTATTATACATACTATCTGGCGCGTACGTACACATATAGTACTCCATCAGAGAGTGAGACGTCAAACTGACGGATCACCAAAACACCAAAAGTGTTAATTAAATAAATGCACTTGATGGTACACTAACGACTACTGTGCCTGTGCGTGTCACAATCAATTAAGATTGGGAACGCAGTGATCAACGACTGGACGGACGCAAAGGGGATGTACGACTTCTTCTGGACGCACGCGCTCATCTCCGACGAGGCCAACGACGGCATCACCAAGCACTGCAACTTCAGCAGAGGCGCCGCCGACAACCAGCTCTGCGACGACGCCACCAGCCTCGCCGACGATTGCCTCCAGGACGTCGACATCTACAACATCTACGCTCCAAATTGCCAGTCGCCCGGCCTCGTCACGCCGGCGATCACCCCATCGGTAAGTCATGTCATGTGCCTCTCATCTTTTTGTTTTTATATGCTACCCACCATGACTAAAATTTAAATTTCAAACTTAATTTCAAGATATTCATCATATTGTAATTTTTCAAAATAAAAAAGGTGGAATGCTAAGGAAGTTAGCATCAATTATTAAAAGAAAAAATAGGACTGGTTCAAACTCTGGCCGACAAGAGCATCTGGTAGGGAATTTTTAAAAATAGAAACATATACATAAAGAGAACGGCATTGTAGACCGGTGGGAGGAGAGCTACCAAGCGGCAAGCGTTCTTATCGGCTTAATTATCGGCCAATGTTCAAATCCTCACTGCTAGTTTTCTCACCATTTCTCTCTTTCAATAATTGATGCTAAGCTTCTCCTGAGCATCCTATCTTTTTTAACACACATATATAAGTTTTTTTCCTACAAAATATATAAGTTCTTTTTCTACAAAATATCTCTGGTTAATTACTTAGTTTATTTATCCACGTTTTATCAGTTGTGCTAGATCAAACACTGGCTGGTATAGGGAGATGACTAGTATAGGAATTGAGTGGCTAATTGCTAGGGCTAATCAGGAGAGTTAACTTGTGTTGTACGTGACGTGTGCCCAGATTGAGAACTTTGATCCGTGCACGGATTACTACGTGGAGGCCTACCTCAACAACCCTGATGTGCAAAAGGCGCTACACGCAAACGTCACCAAGCTTGATCACCCGTGGTCAGCTTGCAGGTAAACACACCGATCACCCACAAGAAACTATCAGACCAATAGTTTTAATCAAGCAGGCATATATACATGCATAAACAGATTAATTGCTAACCCCTGTTGTGACCACACAGAGCTTCAAACCTTCTGTAAAACACTGCATGTTTAACTACACTTCTGATGTTCTGATGCATGAAAAGAAAAATTAAGCTCCATTTTCACTGGTAGCTCATCAACTGAACTGAGTTAAAGGTTAAACAGACCAGCATATACTACTATGTCACCATCATTAATTAGAGCTTGCAATGCTTTGGTCAAGGACAACGTTTTCATCAGTGTTTTTCTTGATTTGGCCACTGGCCAGTAGTACAATGCATCAAGCATCACAGTGAAACCAACCGATCACACCAACTTGGACAGATGATTAGGCCATCGACATGACATCCATTATTGGAGATACTTTTTTGTGCTTCATCAATCATCCATCAGCTGTTAAACCAATCTGATTAGTGATTTGCTTGGCAGCACAACCTGGAGGCACTCATTCATATTTATGAACACTAGCTTGCTCACATTATACGATAATCACACCACACTGATTTCAGGTTAGGCCTGCACTGAATTATGAACTAAACACAGAATTAATTCGTGTGTGCTGTCCCACATGCATGCGCAAAAAGCGTTCTTGTACCATGGCTTATTCCATTCGTCCTGGAGTTTTGTCTGCAACAATATGATAATCCTGAAAGGTAGGTGTAGCACAAGAAGGTAGGCAATGCAAAGATGGTACTAGTTGATTGCTGAAAACTTGCAGCAATTTCCTTTCACATGAACGGGCAACCCTTTTCTGTGAGTTGGCATAGCGTGCTCCAAATTCCTGAATTCCTGAATAACGCAAGGAACGCATGGTGCTAGTTTAGATTTGACTTCATGCATACTCCATATCATACAAATGCAAGATCTTATCTATCTAAAATTTTAAAGATCTTATAATCTAGTTCCAGAACAAAAATCAAGAATCTGTAATGCATCAGCTGGCATAGTTTTCTCTTCATGCTGATTCGATGCACATGACGAAATTCATTTAGAACCCCACGTTGTTGGTTTCCTAATTTTTTATATGATGGTATGATCTGAAACTATGTGTGGATGTACTAGGACTTGTATTTTTTTTCTCTCATTCACAAGGCTATGATTGATCAACTTATTCCTTGGTCCTTTCCCATGCTGCATGAATTAATTGGCCCATGTGCAAACCCATCCATCCAGAACGCATCGATTTTTTGGTTGAGTAAAACTACGGCATAATTTACAAAAATAAAATATTGATCCGTTTTGCAGTGGAGTCTTGGAACACTGGGTCGAAAGCGCTTCAACGGTTTTGCCCATAATCAAGGAGCTCCTGAAGAACAACATCAGAGTCTGGATGTACAGGTATGTGCAGCAACTTTCAGATAACCAATCAATAGATACTCTAACCCAATATCTAAAAAAATAACAGATACTCTGCTCCAAGCAAGAAATGAAGTTGTATATTTTTGCCAGTTTTGGTGTTTATATATAGGGAAATATTTAACACGGTGCCACTGATATGTGCAGTGGAGACACTGATGGCAGAGTGCCTGTCACTTCCAGCAGACTCTCTGTCAACCAGCTTAATCTTCCAGTTGCTGCTAAATGGAGACCATGGTTTAGCAACACTCGGGTATTTGTTGTTCCTTCCTCTCATCTGTTATCTGAAAAAGTAAAAACAAAGATGGAAACAAATAGTCTTAAATCTTCAGGACAGTATGAAAGTAAAATTCTACCCAGATTTCAAACACTTGAAGCTCATATCATGAATGCTATTTTATTTAGGATTTGGCCATTGAATTTGTTTCAATCTTGTGAACACAGGGTGCTGGAGACGTTGGTGGGTACATTGTGGAGTACAAGGGTAACCTTAGCCTTGTAACTGTGAGAGGAGCAGGCCATGAGGTCCCAAGCTACCAGCCACAGCGAGCGCTTGTGCTTGTCCAGTATTTCCTTGCAGGCAAAACGCTACCTAACTGCGAAAAATGTGAAGAGGCTTAACAAAAAAAATAGCCTGTGCTTGCAAATATAAGTAGTGCTGCACCATGACCACACGTTGTATGGGTGCCATTGTTGTACCCATTTTAGATAGTGCAAGAAAGAAGCAAAAGCAAATGATATAGTAAGAAATATAGAAGCCCATGCCCCCCCCCCCGGCACTTAGCAGATCATGTAACGGCAGGTCTGCAAATGATTTTATATAGAGAAAAGAATAAAAGATGTATCTGAATATTAATTGTCAAGATGTTGCTGAAAAGCTGATTCCATTTAACACAGATCAATCAGGACAACTGAACTCTATGAAATCTATAAAGATGTTGGAACAGAGCAGAGCACTGAAGATGTGTAACGACGACTACTGCAGAGAAACCACAATTTCGACAGTCTAGAATTTCATAACGGTCTGTCACAACACTTAAAATGCCTGATAGTGCTATATACTTCCACACACACAAAATACATGCCTTGAAAGATGCCAATTGCTTTCAAATTACGTATGAAAATAAATGTTTACGAGGGCATTTCCTTCCTCAAATGTACCAACCAATTTTTTTTGTGCCTTCCCACATAAGGCAAAAAAAAAAAAAAGAGAGAAAGAAGCAGTGGTAGCACAACACAATGAATCACTGATTCTCACAAGATCAGCTAACAAAATATACATACCTGCAAAGGGGCGCTTTGCATCTTTGGATGGCCACAATGGTGGTGCCATCATATCATTTTGATCTTGTGCAAATTACAATGATTTACAGACATTGTGAGATTAATCAGCCTAATGTTCACTCTGATGTGTCTTGTGTGTCTACGTGGTGTATGGTCGGGGAACTTGTCCCTGTTGTTCCTTGCAACTTTTTGCAGACATAGATATAATGAGAATCAGGATCCTCCGGAACAAAGCCATCCGGCAGTCTACCGCTCTCTGTCATTGGAACAGGATCCACAACAGACCTTTTCGTCTTTCCATTGAACCCTGGCCTGGCTGCAATACATTAGAAATGCTGATCATAAAGGGTAAGTAAGAAAGTACATGAAAATAGAAGTTATTCAGTCAGGATTAATTACTAACACTTCAATCAAATTGAGTGTACATGCAGGAGAAGAGGATTATAAGGCTTCCACTAAGCAGTGCATCAAAATACATAAGTTGCTAACATTGTCTGAACATATCATCAGATAACATTTCCACATAGCAAAGGAGGAAAAAAAATCAAAACGCATTTTTACGTACGTAGAATGTATAGTACTATTTTCCAATTGCATCCTGGTTGGTTCAAATGACGTACTCGCACTGACGGATCACCATAAGTAATCTATCAATTCAAATGCAAAACCTGATCAAAACAATGAGGGAGCGACATTAAAAATCACACTCAGAACAAACATTTCAATGTCCTCACCAGCATAAAGATTCCTCCTGGTTTAAGAAGCCTACAGTCAAACAGTAGAGTTGGTAAGTCTGCAGCAGCACTAGTGAAATATAGACATGTCTTGGTGCATATAAGACTGAATGATAGTTAAGTGGGTGTAAGCAAGACATTAAAAACCTTTCTACTTCTAGAACCATCTGACTTGCGCTGAGAGGAGCATTCGCACCACACTATGAAAGTAATAAGATCGCAGTGTTGAAGAAGTACCAAAATGAGGAAAAGGAACAGCAAAAAATGTGACCTACTTACCATCAAAGAGTCCAAAGTACCTAAAAGAAATGCACACAAATAAAAAAGTGACATTACATGAATGCTTCAATAGTTGGCAGAACACGACTTTAAGAACTCATACCTTTATCAATGGCACAATCAAATGATTCATCGGAAAATATACTCATGTCCCTAACATCCATTTGCATGTCTAAGTGTCATAAGGAAATCAATTGATGGAAAATTTCATTTTTCTGGGAGGAAAAACAAAAAAAGGTAAGCGACTGAGGATACATTGCAGTTGTGGAATATCGAAGTGTTTCTTTCTCATAATCTCAATTACAACCGAAGAAATATCAATGTTCACTATCTCCATATAACCATCGTCAACCATATCCTCTGACATAACTGCGAACAGCAAAACACGGGGGAAACATTTGAGTTAGCACAAGCAGTGGAACTAGTAAGGGGGAAAAGGGAAGCAATAATTGATGTTCTGAAGGTTAGCTTTATCCTGAACAACAAAAATCCACAGCAACATCCAAACCTCAATGCGCGCCCACAAAAGGAAAAGGCATGCTAAAAATGTCATAATAGGCCACTTTAAATTTCCTTTCTTCCTCTATTTTCCCTCCTGCCTATCTTCCCAAACAACATTACATTTATAAAAATAGCAAAATAAACAAAGGCGCTGCTATCCAGCTATGGTCACAGGATACCTTGAGCAATTTTAAGCTACCACAGAATTAAAAGTTTTGTGCTCGTGTAGTCTGGCTAGCACTCTAGCTAAAGTGAAAAATCAATTCTCAGGACATGGTGCCCCCCTGCCCAATGAGGTCATCATAAATTCACAAGAACTGATGTTGTGTCGTATAAATAGCAAGACTTTTGTGCTTTCATAAATAACCTAATTGTAGTAATATACACAACAACTTCCAGTCCATAAAAGAGCACTATGTATGAGAATGGAGCTATCGGATTGCCCATAATAGCATAGAATAGACTAGTTTATTAGACACGGAAAAGGCTCTCAAGACAAATCACCACTCTAGGCCAAGCAGCTATCCACAAACTATTGCCGAAACAGCGATTTCTAATCCCCTCAAACAGTAACAGAAACTGCCTATGCTATGCAATGCAAGTAGCAGTAACTTGCCAAGAAAAATCACTCCCCCAATTCACAATTCGTACCACTCGATACAACTACCACGCACGTAGTTAATTAGCTGAAACAAAACAAACGTGAGAATCACACTAGAACAGCACAAAATCTCTATGTAACAGTGACCAAACTAGGGAGGAGGAGGATGAGGCGTACGAGCGGAGCCGCAGCCGATCATGAGGAGGCGGGAGTGGGGAGGGGCGAAGCGGCGGACGAAGGGGCGGAGCGCGGCGTAGCGCTGGTACCAGTCGTACGGGGCGCCGCCCTCCTCCACGTAGCGCGCGTCCCAGTACTCCGCCTCCCCGTAGCTCAGCCCCAGCGCCGGCGCCGCCGCCCCCCTGCTGCTGCTGCTGCTTCCCCCAACTTCGCCGTCGCTCGCCCCCTCGCCCTCCTCCACCTCCTCCTCCTCCGGC
>CM002485.1:20509306-20570538 GCA_000325765.3 Leersia perrieri | reverse complement strand
GGAGGGGAGGGAGGAGGAGGAGGGCATCGGCGGCATCAATGCATCAGTAGGTGGGAGAGGAGGAAGGGGAGGTGGGAGGAGCATCTGTATCGGTGCGGTGGTCGCGCGGGGGGAGCTTGGGACCAGCCGCCCGCCCGCCCGCCACCACACGTCGCCGTCGTCGCCTCTGCCTTTTCCGATATCGTATCAGCTGACTTTTCCCTCGCCGGTTTACTTTACCCCTCTGGTTGCCTCCCATATTTTCCGATTATATGCCGAAGCTCAATATTTAAAATTTCAAATTTAATTTTAAAATTAAATTTTGTGAACTTTTATGGTATTATCTTTTTGTTTCATACTGTGACGTTTTGATATTTTGTTTTCAACGGACCATTTGTCTTATTCAAATTTTTTGTGCAAATATAAAAATAATAAGTTACGCTGAAAATAACAAGTCATAAACAAAACAAATGATACTTTTATAATTTTTTAATAATATGAAAGGTCAAACGTCAAAAGCAAAAGGTCAAAACATCTTACATTCTAAAATTGATGAAGTAGTTTTCTTTTTTAATTTTATCTTTTAAACCATGAATAATATATATAAAAAGTTATGCACATAAAGTATTTTTAATTGTGAATATGTATATTCTGCCTTATATATCTTCTGCCTATTAATATAATCATTTCTTTTACTTTCCAGTCCATAAATACAAATACTTTTACCTTCCTTTGTCCACAAAGGGTTATTTCGGTTTGAAGTCAATATATGCCTTAATAAATTATTGACATTTTAAATAGTATCATGATGATGATTGATTTGTTATCAAATTAGTGTCAACAAGACAAACAAGATGAACAAAATATTGGCAATACTACGATTTTCTTAGAATTTACCTTGCTCGTATTTATTTTGGTATGATAGCAAACTAAATAGTGTCATAATCATTTTTAAGCTTAAAATCTGTTCATATGTGAATGTAAGTATTTATGTGGTACTGTTTTTTTTTAAAAAAAACCAATGACGTCGTGGATGTAAATATTTTGGGGTACTGTTACTCCCACACAAACTCTCATGTCACATCAAAGTAATTACAAAATTTAAACTTTGTTTTTTATTTGTGGATAGAGGAAGTATATTTTCTGTTTTGTTTTCCAGCTTGGTTTTTAATTCTTCTTTCATATGTATATTTTTGTATTTTTTCTTCGTTTGTTGGGATTATCTTTCTACAGTGTTTTTACCCGTTTTGGTTTCGTTATGTGGATCAAATTATCCCCCTTGTTCCTCTCTGTAGCTATTACTATCACTCTTTGTCAAACTGTCCACAAGTGGGCTCAATGGATAGATGCTTCGATGATGTCTATACGCTCATGACATATCAGTTTTGAGTATTTCACCAGGGAAAAAACTCAGTTGACCTATGAAAAACATCATAGGCATAAGATAAACTTTACCAGAAAAATGAAAATCTGCAAGAGATGCGCTTGCTAACATAGTTGACTTGGGATGTATAGTTCAAACCACCATTCCATATCACACTCTGGCCAAGCTTACACTTTTTGAGAGTAAAATATTCTATAGTTCCTTAAACCTGGACTAGGAAGTCAGGTACACAAACTTATAAAATGCACATCTTGATATGTAATTTTGGATAAATTATGTGAGATACAAAGTATAGATGAAGTAGTTTCGGGTGCCAAATTTTGGTTTAATTTCCATTCAAGGCCCAAAGTGCAAATTACGTAGCTGGGATGTTAACATGAGTACATGACCATCCCCAGTTGCGATAATTTTGTGTTTAGATCCCTCCGCTATAATATGTCTTCGGATTGACTCCGATCACGCATGTGTATCTTAGTGCATGACATAAAGCATGAATTTCTATATTGTAAGAAATGCGTATTTGTTGATTCGGAGGCCGTGGGAATCAATTTGGTGCCATACTTAAAATGCAATATTCTCACTTGTGGACAACCGCGTTAGTACCTGAGCGGTGACACCTGTGCTTTGGACCTCTTATGATGTTTGCGCTGGAGTATTTTCAGATTATCATGTGCATATTTTTCAAGCCATATAATATCTAAAGAAACATAGAAATTGCTTAAAAAAATCTAATAGATCCAATTTTAATTTTAAAATAGTTAATACTTAATAAATCATATACTAAATAACTTTATCATTTTGCGTGACCAAAATAATCCAAACCCCACCTCCGAACACGACTCTAAGGATCGGCCATATATTTTACTCTTCGTTTTAATTATTAAGAATCTAGTTTCTTCTGAGTTGTCCAGCGTTTCTTACATCAAATTTCATATTGTTTCTCGTGAAAATTCTCCGGAGTAGTATCTTACGAGTTGACTCAACCACACTGAAAAAGAAACAGTAAAGAAACCTTCCATGGCGCCCACTCGACAACGATGAACAAGAAAGCACCTACTCCTCGGCCGAACGGCTGCTTTGAAGAACGTGCGGGCCTAGAAGAAGAAGATAGCGTCGTGATAGCGAGATCCTGTGGCCCCAGCGAAGCATGAAAATCCTTGCAAGGTATGGCCTTTGCCCCCGTCGTACAACTGGTCCCTCCTATCTTCTACTCCACATTTTGGACCACTTGATCACTAGTAGTTTTATTAGACGTCAAGAACACATTGAGGTATCTTGCAAATTATGCAGAACACAGTAATCCTTTTTGGCATATCAGGATGGTACTAATACAGTAATCCTTTTTGCAAATTATGCAGAACACAGTAATCCTTTTTGCAAATTATGCAGGCTACAAACTACATAAATATAACAAGAATTCTGTACAAAATCCTTTTTGTAGTTAAATTTTAGTATGTCCTTGATCTAGCCTTTTTACAGAGAGATTGGTTCAGTTCAGTGGTTCTTTGCTTTTCGTCCGCTCCTTTTTGGCATATCAGGATGGTACTAATACAATTCCATCCGATGCAATTATGCAAATCACGATCTGATGATTTGATGGTGGTATGCCTTTTCGTTCCTTCCTAGCTCTGGTTGAGTTTACAAGTTTGGCATGACCGAGTCCTCCTGTTCAGGCCTGTGAAGGTTGTGCAGAATGTACAGTGAAGCTGATGACAAAAAGATGCAGACCGAGTAGCTAAGCAGGTCCAGCCCCGTGGTTATCTTCACCATCTTGCTCCTCTCGAACATCTTCACCAGAAGAATCATCACGATGACGTGCCCTACTTTCGTTTTCAGTTCGTCCAGGGAGGTAATCTTCATCCACTTTGGTCTTTCCTGAAACAAGAATAGAAGAAAATATCAGTTCTCTGAAATCTGCCATGATTGCAGAAATTGCTTGCGTTTTTCAATGGCCCAAGTTATACAATAACTTCAGAGATGATAGCTACCGTTCTCACTTCTCAAGTCAATTGTCTATGCTTGTGCAAGTTATGGTTATAACTGATTGTTGATTACTCTGAATTTTCATAGTGTAGCTTAGGCTGATTTGCAATTAAACAGTTCAATGGATAGCTCACAGAATAAATTTCAGTCCAAAGCAAACAAATGAGTAATATGACTAGCAAGTTACAAGTTCATCAGTAATACGCTAATACGCTAAAATGTGAAGGGTGTTTTGGAATGATAAGATGATTAGTTACCTTTAAAGCAAACATCCCAAACAACGATGATCCCTGAAGAGCTCTGTCAGACTCAGAAGGTACGTCAGTAGAGGTATTGCTGATGAACAACCCGTATAAACCCATCCCAAAGATCAGCATGACTGTTCCAGCGAGGTAAACATCTGCAAGATCAAATAAAAAAGGACGCCAAAAACAGCAGTTAGTGTAAAGTTCAATCATTCTACGCGCTAATTTACTGCACCTTGCAGCCTCAATCAGTTGCTTAAGACTTTACAGTATATTATAGAGAGCAACCTAAAATTTTAGTATTGTACCAACCTCTTAGGAACATCAGAAATTTAAGGTGTGATGGTTACAGTTGGTCACCAAAAGCTTTTATAACGAACGAAATCATTAGTTGAGACGTCACGGACATATAGTTGAATCATTGCGAGTAGTGACAGATAGTACTTTTCTTTGTGTCAGCTGACTGAATAAAACTTTCAGTAGTTCTCACAGAGAATTTTCAGGAGTTTAATTAATGACATAGCTATACCACTTTGGATCAAACAGCTAGGAGAATAAGCAACCGAAGTTCAGAAAAGCTTTTGATTCTGTCATCTGTGTTCATGCTTGTCTGTTGGCATCTGTGGAAGGAGAGGAATGGTAGGATCTTTGACAAAAGATTCAAACTTTTCAATGTGACTGTCGAGGAGATCAAAGAAGAGATCGAAGTCTGGAAGCTCGCAGGTTTATTCAATGTAAAAAACAATTAGCTGGTGTACTTTTTTCCTTTCTCCACGGTGTAAAATCGTTATGTAAATTACTTGCATAAACTCGACAGCATAATGTCGTGATTTTGTACCGTCTTTATTTCTAATAATCTTAATAGACAAAAAGGAGAATAAGCATCTCACCAATGGCCTCGACGACTTTGAGGACCATCTGCCCTGTATGGACGCCTTTGAGACAGCCCGACCAATACACACTGTATGCCTCTTTTATGTAAACACAACCCTAATCACGAGTAGAAGCAAAGATGATGATCAGTGACAGAAAAACATTGTCATGGCCGCTCTAGTTCTATACACTGCAAGAAATTCCTATTCCTGAGACCAAAACAAATGAGTAGCCGGAAATGAAATGGACAGATCACTTAATTAATTACATTGAGGAAGCATAGGAGAGAACCGGCCAGTGATCCGGCAACGGCGAGAAGAGCCAGGAATCGAAAATCGAAGATCACCTGCACGCGTCACGAAAGGCAGAATTTTTAGCCCAATTTGCGACACTGATCAACTAATAATCAAGATGATCAAAGCAGATCTTGGAAAGAACTAAGCAAAAGGCGGCGTAACCCTCTCGATGGTGGTCTCGACGGTGGTGGATTTGGTGGCCGGAGGAGGAGGAGCAATGGCGCCGTTGGCCCCGCCGACGAGCCCGTACCCTCGCCCTTTGGCCGCCGGCGACCCGTCGGCAACTCCACCTCGCAGCACGGCGTCCGTCGAGGCGGTGGTGGCCACGCCGTCGCCGCCGGCGGACGACGAGGAGGGGGCGGCGGCGGCGGCGACCGCCACGAGCCGGGACGGCCGTCGCCGGAACGCCGGCGCGGCCGCGGGGAGGCAGCAGCCGCGCAGGAAGAGAGCGGTGCTCATCGCCGGCGGCTTTGCGTTCGATCGTGTGGCGCGGAATCGAGTCGTCGTCTCCGGGAGGAGGAGATGCCGCGAGGAGACACAAAATCTAAGTTTTGTGGCGCTAGATGCCGGCCGCGTCGCTCTCGGCGCGCTCTGGCTGTTTTCACCGTTTCACAGTCAGGCTTACAGCTTACTGTGGCGCGATGCGAGGGCCTCTGCAGTCTGCACCGTTGCCTGAATTTGCGCGCATTTTCGCGCGCGTAACGTGACGCACGCACGAACCCAGTGTGTGATCTGACGTGTGTGTGTGAGAGAGAGAGAGACCTTGTCCCGGTCGATTTGGATTGTTTAGAGGGATCCAGAGAACACTGTGCTAATAGCATCATCCAATCAAGCATGCATTTCGATATTTCAGATCGTGAATTCAAGATCGCTAGATTAAATTTCTAGTTTTTTAATTGCTAGAAAATTTCAAGACATTTTTCTCAAATCTCCTTGAATAGTCGATTTGTGAACTGTTGGATCTTTTTGAGATTCATATATAGAGTACCAGTTGTATAGAAGTAACTAGTTAGTATGTAATTGCACTTTCGTTAGGCCATGTTCAATGAGATGCTTTGATATATGCTTACAAAGAAAAAAATCAGGTTTTTTTTTTAAGCCGGGCATTGCGCAAGACGAGCGGCGCCAGGAGAAACGATCGGCGCTAGCGAACGCTTCTAGAAAAATAGGAATCGCGGGAGACGCAACTAGAGCGCTAGGCGCTAGCTACTTACAACTGGGATGTTTAGTTGGGTTGTAAGCAATTAAGCGTCTATAATTTAGGAGTTCTTCATCAGAGATTGAGGCTCATAGACATATGTCAAGGGCCTTTACAGTCGGCCGACGTGGCTCGTGCCCCTAGCGCATCACGTCGGCCAAACCATGCCACGACGCTCGGAGACCGCAACTTGCAGGGTCTCTCTATCCTCTGAGGATAACATTCCCTCGTCAGAAAAAGTAGAGGAAAAGCAAAAAGCGACGAAGAGAGAGGAAGAAATCCAAAGGGGGGGAGGAGATCATGGACAGCGAGCGGATGGAGGGGAGGGGAGCGCCGGGAGGAGACCGTGCCAGCGCTGGTTGAATGCCGTTGCACCACCATTGAAGCGTTGTAGGTGAGGGTGAATGTCAGCTCGGTGGCGAAGGCGACAGCGGTAGCGTGCGTCACGATGGAGGGGAGGGGAGCGGCGGGAGGACGACGAATCGGCAGCACCGACAACAAATCGATTGCGTCACTGGCTCGTTGTCCTCTCCCCCCGGCAGGTTAGTGCAACCCAGATCTACCGTCGAAGTTGAAGCGGCGCCGCCTCGTCGACCTCCCGCCCTCTCGTCTCGAGCTTCTCACCTCGCCGGCCACCTGCCCGACGACGACACCGCCCTTCCCTCGCGAGCTCGCCGGATCGAGCCGAATGGGAAAAAGGGGGGAATTTATTTGGGCTGTTAACTTTTTTTTTTTTGTTTTAGTTGAGGGTGGTTTCTGTATATTTTTGGACCAAAATGTAAGGTGTATTAATAGAAGAACTGCTCTATAAAAGAAGAGGGCTGAAATGAAAATATTATGTGGATCCTATTGTAAGTGTCTTCCACTGTGAATTGAGTATCTCTATATAGGAGCCCTAGTTGAGCTAACAGTTATGGGCACGGGCATGCCGTGTCCTTGATTCTGAAAGCCCTAAGGAGCATTTTTTTAAGCACCCATGGAAGTTCCATTGCACATGGCCTTACAATTACATTTGACTATTTTCTCACCCATAGAACTGCTGAAAGCTATTCGCAAAATAAAAATAAAAATAAAAAAAAATGCTGAAAGCTAGATATGCAATTCTTAAGTAGTTTGCAACGATTATCCACGCAATCTGTTTCAGCCTAGCAGCAGGGCTTGCCAAGCACCAATTCTGATGGTACAAAATAGAACCACTGAGGTGATGTGTTCTTCCTATACGGCACATGCTACAATAATACTTGAAGACGACACGTCCGGCCCTGCAATCTTGTCCTATTCGTGTTCTGGCCTGTGAAGGTTGTGCAGGATGTACAGGGAAGCCGATGACAGGAAGATGCAGACCGCGTAGCTGAGGAGGTCCATTCCTGTGGTAATGTGAACCATCTTGCTCCTCTCAAACATCTTCACCAGGAGAATCATCACGATGATGTGGCCCAGTTTTGTTTTCAGCTCGTCGAGAGAGCTAATTCTCATCCATCTTGGTCTTTCCTGCAGCAACAACAAGTCAGTGTTTCAGCAAATTTCAGTTCCCTGGCATACTTGCCATTCTGCTTCAGAAACGATGAGTGTGGATTTCGAGCTTTATTAGTCAGTTAAATGTTGAACTTCATTTCAAATTTATGACGGCAAAGAGTGATGATGGCTACTTATACCTTCAAAGCAAACATCCCAAACAAGGATGATCCCTTGAGAGCACGATCAGATGCAGGCACGTCAGGAGAGTCGTTGCTGATGAACAGCCCATACAGGCCCATTCCAAAAATCAGCATGACGGTTCCAGCGAGATATACATCTGTACACCAAGTAGCAGTTAGTTCAAAGCACAACCTGCATGCAGTCCCTAGCTTTCTTCCAACCAAAAATGTTAAAGAGGTTCGTATTGTTAGACTCGAGTACTCTTCTAAAGCTAAGGAACATTGTATCAGAAGGTACATATATATGCAGAACAACTCCTCACAATAGCTTCCACGAGCCTAAGGACCATCTGCCCTGTATGTACACCTCTAACGCAGCTTGTCCAGTAGACATGGTATGCCTCTTTAATGTATACACGACCCTGATCACAGAGCAGATAACTCTATTACTCTAGTTCACTTCCCTCATTTTGTACACGAACACTGCTTGCACAAACACGTTTTGTGCACGAAAATTGCTGCATAATCACGAGGCTTACACTGAGGAAGCACAGGATCGAGTGAACCAGCGAGCGACCCAGCGACGGCGAGGAGAGCAAGGAAACGGAAATCGAAAATCACCTGCGTCCAAAACGAAGCATCAAATTCATATGGCACGACCGCTGCGTATGCGTGCAGCAACCGAGCAAATTCAACGCGCGTTGCGTTTGCGTGCATACCTTCTCAACGGTGGATTCGACCGTGGGTCCAATGCCGTCTCGGCCGCGGCCGCCGGCGGCGAACGCGCGCTCGAGCTACATGGCAGCGGAGGCGGGCGAGCCATCGGAAGGCGGCAGCGACGACTGTTCGGACGTAGTATCAACCGACGAGGCGGCGGCGGACGCGACGGCCACGAGCCGGGACATCCTCCTGCCTCGGCGACACGTACGCGAGCACGGTGCGGCCACCATCGCCCGCCTCCGCGCGCTGCAACAACGCCGCAGCGCCGGGGGTTGGAGCGATCCACGCGTGCACCGCGAGAGCAGCTATCGCCCGAGCCGAATGAATGCCCTGCTGCTATTGGTCTTCACGACTCACGAGTTGAGCACTGAACCGAACATGGTAATGTCGCGGCATCCGACCGGTGGTTTTTATCGTGGTTTCGGCCATGCGCGCGATGGGTTTCTCGCGTGCGAAAGGGAGGCGGGCGCGGTGGTGCGCGGAAGATTTGGAACGGCATTGCGGGCTTGCGGCTCGGTCGCTGGCGAGTCAGGCCCGGGCTGCGGGCGCGAGGACACGCGATGTCACGATCCCGTTGACGCGGACGTGTAGGTCGGTCGGTGAAGAGCTGGTTTGGGATGGCTCAGTGTGCGGAGAGCGTTCGCAAACAAAGGTTCATTTTCGCTTGTTAATCTGGTGTTCTGGTGTGATGATCAGAAACGGGCAGTCGACCGTCATGCATGAAGCGTACATAGTTGCACACTTGCACGAGGAGACTCATGAGAGTGCTACGAGTGAACATCTACCACAACGTGATGGAACGGAGCAGGTATGGCTGTGAGTTGTGACCGAAGAACACGGCGATAGGGCATGGCTTAAGCTTGCAAAGGGGTGTTGACGTTTTGTGTTCTCTGTGAACGTACAAGGAAGAAATAGAGGCATAGATCAACTTAATCAGTCACATGATCTTGTTATCTTTTGAGGTGACGTTTTGTTGGGCCACTTTTAGGCAATTTGGCTCACTTACATCTTATATAAAATGTTAATGGGTCAAGCAGCCCGTACACTTGATAGGCCTTTCGATGTACAATAAATGGAAGCCCAATCTTACCTTTTCCAGGCCGTCGCCGAAACGCTGGACTGGACGAAAGTCGTTTACAGAGAACAAAAGCAAGCCTAGCGTAGTAGTGGACTGGGCGCAAAGAGGAAAATTAGACAAGTCAAGGCCCATCTAGTAAGCTTGGCTCAGAGCTTTTGTCCGCACCCGACGAGTCCCAATCACGACGAGCACACCACCTTTTTGGAACCTTCTAGAACGTTGGTATATGCCTACCTTTTCTTTGCTAAATGTAAAAAAAACTTATAGAACCACAGGTCACTCACCTAGTCTATTTTACGCTGCTGAAATGAAACTCTCCTGAGCCCAACGAACAACGATGATTCAAATCGAGTATTTCACAGCTCGAACGAATGTTGCCGAAGGAGTGAAGTGAATACACATTCTGAGCCCATATGCTAAACATAAGAATGCAAGAGACCTTCAACAGCACTAAAACTAACACACCGTCAAGCAGATTGGCAAACAAACAGTTCATTACACTGCAATGTACCATCATCCTGCAAGCCGGGACGCATAGCACCGCCACACTGTCATCCTTTCAGCTGGAACTGACTAAGATTCATAATTCGAAACCGGCCAAAAACCGAAACTCCTGGCCACGCATCACGCTACGCAATGCAATGGCAATGCAGCCGCATGAGTGACACATCTCGACACGGCCCTGACGGCCCCCCCAACCTTTTGGCCACTCCCCGCAAATCATAGGCTTTGTCCATTTCTCTCACGGGCATCGCATGATCGAGCCATTGTCCACGTCCTCCCAACCCCATCAAACCCGCCCCCTTCTCGGCTTCTCCGACCACGCAACCAAAAGGTCACAAAATATCATCGCGCCGAACGCACGGCCCAAACGCGACAACAACGAGAGAGAGAGAAAAAATAAATCAAGAGCGACCCGTGCGAAGGGAGGGTGCCCTCGCGGAGGTAGGGGAGTTGCGGCCGTGGGCGGCGCCACGCGCGCGGCACGTATAGCGACCGCAACTTATCCACGCGCCTCATCGCCGTGCGCCCCTAGGAAATCCCCCGAGGCCAATCACAGCGCGCGCGCCCGTGATCGCGATCCGACTCCCCCACCCGCGCGGGTCCCCCACATCGGGGGTGCGTCGCCTCGTCTCCCCGTCATCGCCAACGTGTCGCGGCTTTCCGCCACCAAATCGACGCGAAACCCCTTTAGCCGCTAGCTCGGCGACTCACGTCCTCTCGTCGTAGCACGAGGAAACTATACATTCGAAGCTCCTCTCACTCCCCTGCTTGCTTCTCGCCCCTCCTCTTTTCTAGAGGGAAGAAAACACAAGAGAAGAACACAAGAAATCCCATCCTCGAGCGGAGGTTTTTTGTTGTTGTTGATTATTCTAGTGCTAGATTTTTTTTACTGACTTGGGAGTTGTGTGTGTGTTAGTGGGTGGTTTTTAATTAGTGTGTGTAAAGATGTCGTCTCTAGTGTCGACGCCGCCGTTCGCGACGGCAAAGCTCCACTCGTTCCTCCTCAGCCGCCGGCAGCCGGCGTCGGCGAGGCGCGCATCGATACGGTGCGCGGTGGCCGGCGGCGGCAACGGGCTGTTCACGCAGACCAAGCCGGAGGTGCGGCGCGTCGTGCCGCCGCCGCAGGGCGACGACCCGTCGCGGCGGCCGGTGCCACGCGTGAAGGTTGTGTACGTAGTGCTCGAGGCGCAGTACCAATCTTCCGTCACGTCCGCCGTGCGCGAGCTCAACGCCGACCCGCGCCGCGCGGCGGAGTTCGAGGTCGTGGGATACCTGGTCGAGGAGCTCCGCGACGAGGAGACTTACAGGACGTTCTGCGCCGACCTCGCCGACGCCAATGTGTTCATCGGCTCGCTCATCTTCGTGGAGGAGCTCGCGCTCAAGGTGAAGGCAGCCGTCGAGAAGGAGCGTGAACGGATGGACGCCGTGCTCGTGTTCCCGTCGATGCCGGAGGTGATGCGACTCAACAAGCTGGGTTCATTCAGCATGTCGCAGCTGGGTCAATCCAAGAGCCCGTTCTTCCAGCTCTTCAAACGCAACAAGAATTCGTCAAGCAGCTTCGCCGACAGCATGCTCAAGCTTGTCAGGACCTTGCCCAAGGTGCTCAAGTATCTGCCTTCTGACAAGGCGCAGGATGCGAGGCTGTATATCCTCAGTCTCCAGTTCTGGCTCGGTGGCTCGCCGGATAATCTCCAGAATTTCCTCAAGATGATCGCCGTGTCGTACGTTCCGGCGTTGAAGGGGAATGCTGACATCAAGTATGATGACCCGGTGCTCTTCCTCGACGCCGGCATCTGGCATCCGCTGGCGCCGACGATGTACGACGACGTCAAGGAGTATCTCAACTGGTACGGCACGCGGCGCGACGCGAACGAGAAGCTCAAGGACCCGAACGCGCCGGTGATCGGGCTCGTCCTGCAGAGGAGTCACATTGTGACCGGAGACGACGGCCACTACGTCGCCGTGATCATGGAGCTGGAGGCCAAGGGTGCCAAGGTGATACCCATCTTCGCCGGAGGGCTGGATTTCTCCGGCCCGACGCAGCGGTACCTCGTCGACCCGGTCACCGGGAAGCCGTTCGTGAACGCGGTGGTTTCGCTCACCGGGTTCGCGCTCGTCGGAGGGCCGGCGAGGCAGGATCACCCCAAGGCGATCGCCGCGCTGCAGAAGCTCGACGTGCCGTACATCGTCGCGCTGCCGCTGGTGTTCCAGACGACGGAGGAGTGGCTCAACAGCACATTGGGTCTGCACCCGATTCAGGTGGCGCTGCAGGTTGCGCTCCCGGAGCTTGACGGTGGCATGGAGCCCATTGTGTTCGCCGGCCGTGACCCCAGAACAGGCAAGGACATTTCCAGATTCCCTTTTGGTCTCACCTGAACTTGAAGCTGAGCCTGAAGTGTTTTTTTCTCTGTTCGATGCAGGGAAGTCACATGCGTTGCACAAGAGGGTGGAGCAGCTCTGCACTAGAGCAATCAGATGGGCAGAACTGAAGAGGAAAACTAAGGTACGCAATTCCACATAGTTACTGTATAAGTACATACAACTAGCACTAGTATAGAGCAATGGCAACCAAATGACCTCACTGATGTTCATCTTTCTTGAGATATTTGGGGGTTTTAAGATTGCATGCTAAAGTAAACACAGTAGCTCAACAGCTTCACCGTCACGCTGAAAACTGGTATTGCACATGCGCCATTCATCCCATCAAGAACTCCTGTACATTTAATGCCGCAATCTTTCTATGCAAATTCCACAACTGCATGCCATCATATGAACTATGAAGTTCAATGATTACCTACATGTTATGCAATCACTAATTGCCAACTGAAAGTTATACTTCAAATGAAACAATAGATCATGTGAGAACAAATGTCAATACTTAAGGTGCATACAGTGTGTTCAACTGAGAACAGGAATTACTAAGTTAATTGATCAATGAACACTTGTCACCTGAAGAACTCATGTACAGGTGCCACGAGCTTGCTCATAATCCCTGTGATGTCATATCATAACATGAAGTTCATAACCCGCTTAGAATATATTGTAGCATTGCATATATGCTAAAACTGCCTACTGACTGAAGTTCCAGTCCTTAAAATGAAACAACACGATCATGTGTAGACAAAAATTTAGGTGCATGATCCCAAAACTCCAATTATGCTAGCTACTTTGCAGTTTCACGAAAAGTTCCTCAGTGGAAATACATTCTCAAATGTTGTATGATGACTAAGTTTGCAAAACACACTGAAATAATTACCTTCTTTGTTTATTTGCTGCAGGAGGAGAAGAAACTGGCAATCACTGTTTTCAGCTTCCCACCAGACAAAGGCAATGTTGGGACAGCAGCATACCTGAATGTTTTCAACTCCATCTACTCCGTCCTCCAAGATCTGAAGAAGGATGGGTACAATGTTGAGGGTCTTCCAGACACAGCTGAGGCCCTCATCGAGGAGGTTATTCATGATAAGGAGGCCCAATTCAACAGTCCTAACCTCAATGTTGCTTACCGCATGAATGTGAGGGAGTACCAGACACTCACTCCCTATGCCTCCATGCTGGAGGAGAACTGGGGCAAGGCACCTGGGCACCTCAATTCTGATGGTGAAAACCTCCTTGTTTATGGGAAACAGTATGGCAATGTCTTCATTGGAGTTCAGCCCACTTTTGGCTATGAAGGAGATCCGATGCGGCTTCTATTCTCAAAATCTGCAAGCCCTCACCATGGCTTTGCAGCATATTACACCTTTGTTGAGAAGATCTTTCAGGCTGATGCTGTTCTTCATTTCGGTACCCATGGGTCTCTGGAATTCATGCCAGGGAAGCAGGTTGGGATGAGTGATGCATGCTATCCTGACAGTCTCATTGGCAACATCCCCAACATCTACTACTATGCAGCAAACAACCCATCAGAAGCAACTGTTGCCAAGCGCAGAAGCTATGCAAACACCATAAGCTACCTGACACCTCCAGCTGAAAATGCTGGTCTTTACAAGGGGCTTAAGCAGCTTTCAGAGCTCATCTCCTCTTACCAATCTCTCAAGGACACAGGACGTGGCCCCCAGATTGTGAGCTCAATCATTAGCACTGCAAAACAGTGTAATCTCGACAAGGATGTTCCTTTGCCCGAGGAAGGTGTGGAGCTTCCACCAAATGAGCGTGACCTTATTGTTGGGAAGGTGTATGCCAAGATCATGGAAATAGAATCACGTCTCCTGCCATGCGGTCTGCATGTGATAGGTGAGCCACCAAGTGCCATCGAGGCTGTGGCGACCTTGGTGAACATAGCTTCCCTTGATCGCCCAGAGGATAATATATACTCACTGCCCAACATACTTGCTCAGACAGTGGGCAGGAACATTGAAGATGTGTACAGAGGAAGTGACAAGGGAATACTGGCTGATGTTGAACTTTTGAGGCAAATAACTGAAGCTTCCCGTGGCTCCATCACTGCCTTTGTTGAGAAGACTACAAACAGCAAAGGGCAAGTTGTTGATGTTACGAACAAACTAAGTACCATGCTTGGTTTTGGTCTATCAGAACCATGGGTACAGCACTTGTCCAAGACCAAGTTCATCAGGGCAGACAGAGATAAGTTGAGAACTTTGTTTACATTCTTGGGAGAATGCTTGAAGCTGATTGTAGCAGATAATGAGCTGGGAAGCTTGAAACTTGCCCTTGAGGGAAGCTATGTTGAACCTGGTCCTGGTGGTGATCCAATCCGTAACCCGAAGGTTCTCCCAACAGGAAAGAACATCCATGCTCTTGACCCTCAGTCAATCCCAACTACAGCTGCCATGAAGAGCGCCAAAATTGTTGTAGACCGTCTGTTGGAGCGGCAAAAGGCTGACAATGGCGGCAAGTATCCTGAGACAATTGCACTTGTCTTGTGGGGTACTGATAATATCAAAACCTATGGTGAGTCATTGGCCCAGGTGCTGTGGATGATTGGTGTGCGCCCAGTCGCCGACACCTTTGGTCGTGTCAATCGTGTGGAACCTGTCAGCCTTGAGGAGCTTGGACGTCCCAGGATTGATGTTGTTGTCAATTGCTCAGGTGTCTTCAGAGATCTTTTCATCAACCAGGTATGAACTCTATCCCTGCCTTCCATATGTAGTTTTTTTTTTTGGCATGTGTAGGATAAATGATTGCCGAACTAATGTACATATGGCACGCACTGATGCAGATGAATCTACTGGACCGGGCAGTGAAGATGGTTGCTGAACTGGACGAGCCAGAAGAGATGAACTACGTGCGTAAGCATGCACAGGAGCAGGCACGGGAACTTGGTGTTTCGGTAAGAGAGGCAGCAACAAGGGTGTTCTCAAATGCATCAGGCTCTTACTCCTCAAATGTGAACCTGGCAGTGGAGAATGCATCATGGACTGATGAGAAGCAGCTCCAGGACATGTACTTGAGTCGCAAGTCTTTTGCATTTGATTGTGATGCTCCAGGGGCAGGCATGCGAGAGGAACGGAAGACATTTGAGCTTGCTCTAGCAACAGCAGATGCCACATTCCAGAACCTAGACTCGTCAGAAATTTCACTGACAGATGTGAGCCACTACTTTGACTCGGACCCAACAAAGCTGGTGCAAGGACTGCGCAAGGATGGGCGGGCACCTTCCTCATACATAGCAGATACAACCACAGCAAATGCACAGGTGAGGACATTGTCAGAGACAGTGCGCCTTGATGCAAGGACAAAGCTACTGAACCCTAAGTGGTATGAGGGGATGATGAAAAGTGGATATGAAGGAGTTAGAGAAATTGAGAAGCGGCTGACAAATACTGTTGGATGGAGTGCAACATCTGGACAGGTTGACAACTGGGTTTATGAGGAGGCAAATGCCACATTTATTGAAGATGAGGCTATGAGGAAGAGGCTCATGGACACCAACCCCAATTCATTCAGGAAGCTAGTTCAGACTTTCCTAGAAGCTAGTGGCAGGGGCTACTGGGAGACATCAGAGGAAAACTTGGAAAAGCTCAGAGAACTCTACTCTGAGGTTGAAGACAAGATTGAAGGAATTGACCGGTAAATTTATTTGATCAACTAGATCCTGCATTCAACCATGGAGGAATCCTTCTGTCTCACTGAATTGAGAGTTGAGACTTGTACAATTTGTGTAATTTATAAAAAGTTGTAACATGACAAACACAAGGATACGGTGTTTAACAAAGAGGGTGGTTGTGAATGAAAATGGAGCATGGTTAGAAGTTTTTTCCTTGGAATGCATTACTTTGTGTCACTTGTTCATTTGCATACTAGTATTTGATACTTATTTGGAATATAAAGCGGTGGCTGTGAACACAAAATGGCAGGAACTATATATGTTTTTTTTTTTTTGAAAAAACTATACCAGGGTTTGCAATCCTTCACTCCATACTTTTATTTTTTGTACAGCAACAATATAAAAACATGAATAATGTGGCTACAAGTGACTACAGTAACAACTAACAAGTTAAAAATGAGAACACCTTCGTACTCAAATTGCGAACATTCCAATCTTGACAAGGTATGTTTCTGACATCTGATTCTATGTGTAATAACATCAAGAAATAATAGAGTATCTTGCTCAACAAAAAGGGTGTTAAATCGAACTTACAGCTGAAATGGATGGGGGAAGAGGAACAAAACAATATACCGAATAACCTTTGTTTTGTTTTCCCTTCCCAGTCCGAAGTATACAGTTTCAGTGAATTCCTACATCAGATCAATTCCGTAAGAAATGGATCACCTGAAGCCATAACTCTGATTAGCTCTAGAAAATCTATCTCGTTCTGAACCTTCACAGGGTACACCGCATGTGCTTCAGCAGTGTAGATTGTTGCAAAAGTGGCATTTGAGGGCACATTTGTTCTGTAAACAAGTTTGGTCAAAGCTTTTGATTCATAATTGATTGGCAAATCCATTGCAAGGAACAACATGGGGACAGCGATACTGTGATGAATGTCTAAGCTTCCAATAGCTTGAACTAGATATGAGAAGTCACCAATGTGGCGTCGAGGTAAGTAGAATATCTCACTGTTGCAATGAACTATCTTATGTTCACCGACACTTCTTTTGTAGTTCGCTTGATATTGAAATGGAAAGCTAGCGATAGCCTTTTTTACCATATCTCCTTGTTTAATGAACCATTCAATTTTATTGTCATCTAAGGGGACATCCGACCATGATTCCTTAACCTGTGGAGAACAAGATGAGTTAATTTGATGGGAGTAAGAAATTCACACGTTATTTGGAAACCAGGACACGAGCATGCACCTTGTTGGTTATCCAGAGCTTAGCCTTATCAAAATCGTAGAGGTTCCAATAATTGAGGATCATATGATCCTGAAGGAATATAAATCCCTCAGCACCAGCAAACCGATCGAATACCTTTGGCAAGAATCTACAGTGAAAACATATCAGTAAGTGCTTAAATAATTGCAAGCTTTATATATTTAAGCAAATGAAGCCTAATTGGATGAAGTTGCCAGTAAGTTTTATAAGTTTTGACTACTTTGAAGCATAACATTAGAATTTAGATCAAGCTGATTTCACTCACTTGTAAGCTTGTGCCAAGTTGCTGACTTCGACAGCAAGATCTGAATTGCTTTGCTCTGAAAGAATAACAACTGCCCTGAATATACGACCATAAAGCAGCCTCCACTCAAGTGCAACACGGTCCACAGGTACGGTGCAGTGCACTATAAGCACAACATCACCAAAGTGCTTCCTCCATTTTATGAGATTGCCAATCTCAGTGCTTACTTCCCCAATCTCCTCAACACCAAGATGCACGGCAGGCAGTTTCTTAGGCACAAACACCTGCTTGTCCCCATGTCCAATGGTCGCCCTTGGCCGATCAATCTCCAACGACATCAACCTTGGCTGCTGGTAACCAACAGAGACCAGATCTTGCAGCCACGCAGCCATGAACTGCAAATCCTTCTCTCCCCAGAACCCTTCCTCGGTCATCGCATAACTCAAATCAAGAATACGTTCAAAGAGTGTCTGCTTATGTGATCTCCACTCCATTAGGAAATCTATCAGCCTACCTACATTGACATGGATATCCTTTTCATCATCAAACGGATGAGCGTGCACATTATCCACACGGTGCACAGTCGGTGGGTAGACCGCCAAATATCCCCCAATCTCCCACAATATTCGCTGTGACCAATACCCACGTATAACATCAGATGCCATTGGACTCACTGATACTGGTAATGCAAGCCCCCAAAATGCCGGTGAATGGAACAGTGTATTAACTGAATTGACTGGAGCCATCATGCCCTGAGGAAGTGCGACCTTAGGCGCATCTGCATCAAACCGGAGATCAAAAGCCTCCATCTCGGATGACTTCCGGGTGAAGTAGAACACAGCATCAACATCCGGTAATCCATTGCACAGCCCCTGCTGTATGAACTGCCCACCACCGAACACCTGCGTGTAGAACTCCTCCACACCCACCTCCCCGGCTTTGTGCAGCGGCAATCCTCGCGGCCAAACCGACGGCTGCCCGAAATGCACGTACGGATTCACCACCGTCCGGTTCGGATCCGCGTGACTGTACTGCAGCAGCACATCGCCGCCCTGCCGCTGGTCCAGATCGACATCGAAGTGCCTGGTGAGATTACTCCCCAGCACGGCGTTGCGCGCGTCGGCGTCGTAGATGACCCGCGCCCCGCGCTGCACGGCGAAGAGGTAGGCGGCGGCCTTGCGCGCGTGCCCTCGCTCGGGGAGGAACGCGACGGAGCGGAACCCTAGCCGCGTCTGGTCGTCGAGCGTGAGCAGCGCGGCGCCCGGGTGAGACCACCCGGGGGGAGTCGCCTCGTCGGCCACGGCGAGGAGCTGCCACCCGGGGACGGGCGGCAGCGGGCGGTGGCGCGGGTGGTGCGCCGCCGCGGCGAAGACGATCCACCGTGAGGCGCGTAGCTCCGGGTGCGGCGAGGTTTGGAGCGCCTGGAGCGGGGGCACGCGGGACCAGGCGATGGATGGGTAGAGGATCCGCCGGCGTGAGGCGGCCCCGTCGCCGGCGGTGAGGCAGAGCGCGGAGGGGGACGCGCCGCCATGGAAGAGGAGGAGGAGGAGGATGAAGGGCACCGCCGCGAGCGCCGCGAGGACGGCGTACGCCGCACGGCATCTGGAGCTCGCCGGCGCGGCGGAGGCGTGCGGCGCCATTTGGGCGTGGTCAAGTGTTTAGTGGGGTTGAGAACTTGAGATGGGAGGGAGAGGGGAGAGGCGATTTGGTGGAGTACTGCTACTACTCCAGTGACTGACGTAGTCACTGACATGTGGGCCCACATGTCATCGACCACGTTCTTCTGTACTAGTGGCGTTGCTGAGGTGGTTCGGCCGGCCGGCGACGACGTCGGGAGGATGTTCCGTTCAGCGACAAGATGGAGAGTTTTTATGGGCGCAGGCGCGCAGCTATTGGGCGCTCGGTTTTCTCGTTAGCTGTTAGCATCTATTAGCCCCTTAATTCTCCCCCAAAAAATATTCAAATTGAAAGAAAAATCACTCAATAAAAAATAAAAGAGAAAAGTTTCAATTAGCACAAAAATATTTTAAATAGAAATAAAATGTAAAAAAGTTTCGAATAGAAAAATATAAAGTTTCAAATTGAAAGAAATAAAAATTTCAAAAAAAAATAAAAAGATTCAAATAGAAAGAAATAAAAAGTTTCAAATATAAAGAGATGAAAAAATTCAAATAGAAAGAAAATTGAAAAAATCCTAATCGAAAGACCCCCAAAAAAATCCCGTCGGCAGCAGCGGCTTCCTCAGCCACGGCGCCACCGGTGGGCCGCCGGGTCGTCGTCGTCCACGTGAAGCCGTCGGAGTCAGACGTTGCCGGCACAACTACCTCGCCCATCACCGCCACCACCACCAACCGTCGACGCCGACGCGCCAGATCCGGCACGAATCTGAACCATGCGACCGTGAGGAGGGAGGGAGATGTTGGAGCGGCACGACATTGCTGATCTTCGAGCGAGGGTGGTGGGGTCAGGGAAAGGGAGCGCTATCGTCGACGCAAGAGGAGGCGGCGTTACCGGTTTTAACGCGCGGCGAAGGGGTCGTCGTCGCCCGCGGGGTCGAGGGCAGCATGGATAGGGGTCACGGGGAAGGCGCACGCCACCGTCAACAAAGAGGTTAGAAGTTTTTTTTCATGCAATACATTACTTTGTGTCGATCGTCCATTTACACGCAAGTATGTGATACCTATTTAATAAAGTGATTATAACTTTTTTCAGTATAGTCATTGAAATATAAATGTGTAGAAGCACGATACATCGATCCATACATAATAACACAAATTATACATAAAAATACTCCAAAAATTTAAATCATTTTAGTACTTTGTATCCACATACTTTATACATATAATGTTTGTACATGGAAATTTTTCAGATAAGGAGACTCAACCAATAACGGAAGGACCTAAAATGGACATCGCTGGGCCAACTTCCTCTCGCCCTTCTGGGCCGCTATCTTTGTTCGAGAAAAATGAGAAAATGTCCAGCATCGATTACGCTCGCGCGGGAAGAGGGTGTCTGCCGCTCGGTTTCCCTCCAACGCTATAGTTGGGGAAATTTTGCGATTGACCCCTCCCCTTTCTATTCCCGTCCTTCTCTGACCTCGCCGATTTGACTCGCGGCGGCGGCGGCGATCGCGCGATCGGGGGAGGCCTTGGACGGAGATGGTACGCCCTTCCATTCCATTCTCTACCCTTCTCTTCCCTTCTACGTGTGGATCTGCAAACACTTTTACTCGATAACATGGTATTCAATCGCAATTAGGTTTTCTCTTCAAAAATCGCAATTAGGTTTAGCGCAATTAGGGTTTATCCGTTCCTCTGCCTCGCCGTCTGTGGAGTCTGCGTCACCTCCGCTCCCGGCGGGTTCCTCTCTGTCCTTGATCTCGATTCCTTCTCCTCCACGCTCGCTCCCCGGTGTGGAGTGACCCCCCACGCGGCTACGACCCCGCCACCGACTTCGACCTCATCCCTCCTGGCGATTCGGAGCTCCGGGTCTCCTCCCAAGTTTGCATCTAGCCTTCTCTGAAGCGATGTGCAGCCATGAGGCGCGCCTTCAGCAGGCGTTGCCGTTGGTGCCCCTAGTTGTCGGCAATGTCCCTTCCATCTAGCCGGACCAGGCACATGAGGCCCTGGCGCAGTAGTGGCGCTGGCGTGCGGCCTGAACCGCGAAGGCTTCTCGATCGGTTCGTGCGTTCTCCCCGGAGAACTTCCTGCTTCTCTTCCAGGAGCCAGCTGATCGGGATCGTCTCCTCTCAATTTGATCCCGCTGGCCGGCTTCAAGCTGTTGGTCAAGCCCTGGACCCGTTTCGCGTAGACGACCGCCGACAAGTTCTGGTCTCGTGTCTGGATGCACATTGAGGGGATCCCTGCTCACGCCTAGGACGAGACCGCGGTGGCGACCGTTCTTGGCTCTTCCTGTGAGGTCGTCTCCTTAGACGCCGTCTGCCTTCGGTGAGGACCTCTCCATTCTCAAGCTAACGGCTTGGACCTTCGATCTCTTTGCGATCCCCAAGGTCAAGCTGCTCAAGATTCCGGAGCCGCTGCACACATCCTAGGTGATGGCCGCCTGTACCACCTGCACTGCATTCTTGTCTAGAGCTAGGACTTGGGCCGTGTTTTTCTGGGCCGGCCCAAGGCACGATGGCCCGACACGACACGACACGAACCGGGCCGGGCCGACACGGCCCATACTTGGGCACGGTGGGCGGCACGGCACAGCACGGTCAATGGACCGGGCTTGGCCCGGCACGGCACGTTTTGGCACAATTATCTGTAAATGACATGTATAGTTTATATGCTACTGAGTCATACATCACATACATGTGATTTCATTTATGCTTACCAAAGTTGGACTTGTGTTACGTAGCTCTGGTCTGAAAATTATTTCACTATACAATTAGTGGAATAAAAACAATTTGAAGTGGAAATGAGCAGACATAACTGTGTCAGAAAAATACAAGCAGTGCCACCAAATGAACATCCTCACAATTATCTTGCTTATCTTTATTGTTCTCGATACTATTGATGTTCAAGTCATACTAATTAGACGGTGGCCAAAATTATCTTTCCATAATCTTGTCAAGGTGACTGAAATTCAGAGATTATATGGCAAACCTTTTTGCTAATTTTCCCTAGCCTCTGAGATAAGCATTTTCTTGTGATAACGTCTCATTCATGTATTGAATTATTAATCACACCAGATCTCCTTACTGTATTCTTGTAGAAAATCCTAAGATATAACTTTTTGTGAGTTACTCTGCTAGATAAAAACCTACTTATATGAGGCATCCCATTGTTCTCTGGCCATGCATGTTTACTGTTCTTTCTCCTTTTCTGCTTAGATACTTTTGTACCCTTGTGAACTGAATATTGGATAAGTGTATGCTCATGGCATAAGCTAGGAAATTACTCGACAGAATATAGATATATAAATAATTGAGACATGCTCACCTGTTTGCAACTAGAGACATGCTCAATTTTCAATTTATTTGTATCAACCTTCTGTAGTGTGCATTTTGGTAATCACCAATAATATTCAGTGGCATCACCATGTTGTTCTTCGGAATTCCAGCCTCTTTAGCTTTTAAGCAATACTTTTATGTAGATCACAGTGCTGAACTCTCACAGTCTCTCTCTCTAAAACTGATAAGAAATGCTAATACGTTTATGAACTAAACAAGATTATCTGTCATGGTCTGAATACTCAATTTGCTAGAGCCTCTGGTTAGTCGTAGCAGAGCGAGATAACATAGTTTTTCTGGTCGATAAAGCTAAAGCAAGGCTAAGAAAGGCTGTTTGATCCATTTGCATTCTCCTCTCGTAAATTCAGGGCATAATCCAGTTTCCTGACATTAGAGTATATTAAGCAAGATTCATTTCGATCTTTTCTTACATAATGTAGTACTCTTTGCTGATGTGAGCATGCATTCTGAATAGAGCCTATGACAGGCGCCTACTACAAGATCATTTGATGGTTTACATGAATAGAGTTGTGCATTGTATAATTTACAAGCTAATTTGTTTTTGCTGTGAGGTCTTGTTTCAGGATGATGTTTACTGTACAACCTGTGGGACACCAAACATAGTGCAATAGGTGTAATATCAGAAAGAGAAATTGTATAAATTTATTCTGTCGTTAGTTTTTTTAATTAGCCTTCAGCAGGAACTATGAATAACTTATTATACATTTCAGCCACCTTTGTAATAGGTCCTTGAAGATCAAGGATATGATGGATAGCTTCTTCAATTGTCATAATTCCTTTTTATGTTATGAGAAGAAGGAATATTAAAAATAAAATAAAATGTCTTATATCAGACAATTTTCAAGCTTATATGGTAACTTTTTTAATACAATATATATAAGATGGTGTTTGGTTCTTCAAAAGAAAATAGAATACTGAAATAACCAATGGATTCACAACAGATTTTCTTTCTGAGTTATAAATATTGAAAATAGATATGCTTTGCCATTATATTTTTCTGCAATTTGCGTGTGCAGGTTCGACTTGGTTTAAAGTTGATACCATTTTGACTGTACATCACTTAAAGATGTGTCATGTTTGATTTGTTTATCTTCCACTCCGATGCATTCGTTTCAAATATTATTAATTAGCTCGAGACCAAACCACACTAATTATTGAGAAGATAACATTTTCAGTTCTTTTCAGGTTTTGAGCTCTCTGTCGTTCACATCGCTGCTGCCATCCAGCTCCCCATCACAGTGCCCAAGCCCATCCAGCGTCGCCAACAACCGCTGCACTCCATCCGCGCCCCGCCCACCTCCCTGCTGCCGGCCCCTCCGAATAGGTAACTCCAATAGCAGCAACTCAGCCCATAGATGGCCAATGTGGTACCACGTATGCTGAAATCAAATGTCTAAATAATTGAAAACAAATCAGAAAAGGAACCTGAAACTCAGTAATTTTAGTGCTCGATATTGTGAAGAAACTGAATGGAACCGTGATTGATTTTGGGAATTAGGTTTTTCCAAGCACTGGTCTTTGTTGTAAATGTAATATCCAAAAACTACTATCAGCTCCATTATGTAATATCAGCTCCATTATGTTTCTGTTTGTAATTTAACAGTGTTATCCATTATGCATGCTTCCATTAGGTGAACAGCAATTTAACACTGTTATTGAGTATTGTCATCCCTTGAGTTCTGAATTTATCTCTTTTTGAATCCTCATATTCATATATATGGTGACAACACCTAATTTAACTCCATGGCATGATTTCAGATCACCTAATTTGGTGAAATTTGACTCAATAAAATCCCTGTTACTTGTTATTCTCGGTTGTGTTTATATCATCTGTGCGTGTGTAACCAATGTTAGGATTTGATGATCAGTTGTAGATGTATACTTTAAATTTGAAATTGTACGTGATCAGTAACTAAAATCATTGATGGTATGCTGGATTGATGGTATGCAATTATATTTCCTTGAGTAATGACAAGTACACTAAAATCATTGTTAATTCGTTTACTGTCACCATTGTTTAGTGAACGTTTGTGCTAATCTACTACAAAGTTTTGTTATTTTGTCAAGCAAACTAGCAGTTTTGCGATGTATATCTTAGACAAATTAATGGGGTTGGTGAAGAACATATCAATTGTCTATCACAGGAAATATTTATTTGGGTACAAAGAAATATGAATCTGGTGTCTTTTGGTATATACAATAACATATTCTGGTTGTTTCTTTTAAAAACAAGAAATATTACATGTGTTATATCTTTTTCTACTCTAATTATTAATTATCACCCCGTAGCGTTAGCACGGGCATATTACTAGTGTTGTTAATTTACTGAAATTATTATTCTTGTTTAATATCAGAAATGGCAGGTTCAGTTGGAAATGGACAACCTGGTAACACAGCTACGACAGTGTTGGATGAGAATGACTTGTTGGCTTCAAAGATCAGTCATTACAGAGCTGTTAGGAAAGCCCGTGATTGGTGTCGAGCAAATAGTCAGATATGTGACCTGAGTCCATATCTAGGTCCAGGAGCTGAAATGTTCACAACTCCTTTCATTGGAAACAACTTTATTTGGAAATTTCTGTACAAAGGCCGTGAGCTTGATCTTCTTTTTGATGGACCAAGCCTGTATGTGAAGGGGGAGGGAGATGAACATGGAAAGTTTGTTATTCACCCCCCTGGTTCTACAAAACCACTTTACATCCAAGAACCTCGGTGCAAAGTGATTAGGATGCACGAGAACTACACTCATCTGTGCCCTCAAGGAGATGTTGGAAGATGTCGCATTGGGCCATATGTCATGATGGAAGCATTTGAGGTGATTCATAAGTGTGATGGTACTGTGACAGATGGTTTAAATCGATCTCTTGCTCAATTCTCATGTTTCACGGCTGAACCAGTTCGTCTAGAAGACGTTCTAATTGAGATCCTAGATTCGTTTGAAGATTTCAAGCTTTCAACATTGGACTCGAGGAGTGCGCTGTCCTTTTGGGTCAGGAACTACGGGCATTACTCACATGAGTATTTGCAGATTGTTGACCATCTCCTTCGTGGGTGTCCGGTACCAGATATTATCAACCGTGAAGGCAGAACTGTTTGCTCACTCTCAGAGCTGTGGAGTCGCATCAAAGTTCCCCTGAGATCGTCTTACCGATTTGGTTTGTTCGGCCAAAACCAGGACTCGCACTCACAGCCACAGGTTTGGGCACCCCCATATCCTGATACCAATGGTTGGACTCTTGAGGACGAGGAGGAAGAAGAGACACAGTCAATTGACGAGGAGGAAGAAGAGGAAGATGTAAAGCCAAATCGACATGATCTGAATTTTACAGATCTTGGAGGTTTCCCCTACACAGGTTTTCGTTGTTTTCCTTCAGCAGCATCAAGCTCAGATGCCACAGCAGCTTCAAATGTGTTCACCAGGTGTTTATGTCGTCCTCTTGCTGCTGCATCCCCAGCATCTGTTCTTCTTCCTGCAATGAGTCTGCTGAAGGGCGGGGAACTGCAGAACAGACTTTTCTGTAGGCCACATAACTTGTCTGAATGCAGGAAGGAAGTAGCAACGGCGGCACTGAGGGTTTTAAATCTATTCCGTAGAAAACTTTGAAGAGAACTCGGTTCTTTTTGCGAGTCTTGTCTGTCTCTATGTGTTGATTTTCTTTGCATGTGTATATTCTAGTTAGTGACTCACTCTGCTTTCAAGAACCTTCTACAGTTTTTTTGGGAGAGAAGTGATGTCAGTTCTTTTGGTCGGCCGAAGGAGTTCTTTTTGGGAAATACTTAATATTGTAATATGCAATGCCCTTAACTCTGCACGCGCTGCTTTGAAATCGAACCTGATGGTGAATTCACAAGTGATGGTTTTGGTTATTTCCTCTTCTGTGACTTTTTGTATCAAGCTGATTACTAGTGATTAGGTTTGTATACTTTTTGTTGCATCTATTATAAGTAGAAGCGATCTATTACACAATTGCCACAAAACCTGTGGCTGTGCGCCTTACAGAGCTGTAGTCTATCCACAGTCCACACTAGATTTGCGCATATGATGATTGAATAATGCGGATGATACTTACTAGAGATGTCTGGGATGCAGACGACAAATTTTGTCTGGTCAGTTGCAATTGTTTGCTGGCAGGCCAGTATTGTCTAGTCGTACTATAGTTTTTCCAATACGAGCCGTGTAAATTTGACAATTTGAAATCATGGCATAGTCTTGCAAACATTGCATACCAACATTCTATCTAATTGCCAAGCCTTATGCACACTGGCGATTGGCTGATTGTATACGAAGTGACTGATTTTAGAGCATTGCACATATAAAGTTGCATGACCAGGTTAATACAACATGAGTGACAAAAAGGTGATTAATTGCTGGGATGCAATATTGCTTTCATGGAGTCGACCAATCCCATCCCCCATGGACGTAGTTATACTTTTAGTAGCCATGTTATGTGTTGCTGGCCTTCTTTTTATGCTTGCATTATTTGCAGGCCAGCTGCATCATCAACACATAGCCCTGCGCGTCCTGTTATCTCCTCGAGGAGCAGGTCGACATCTGTTCTATCAACTCCTTCAGACCATGTTAATGGTACAAGACAAAGAAGGTAAAACTTCCATTTGATGTGCCTCTTGTCAAGCTAATGGATTTATAAAGGAATCAAGTTTGTTCTGGTGTCATATATATTTATATATATGAAAATGGATGTCCATTGGTAGGTTGTTAAACTATGAAAATGGATGTCCACCTATAGAAAATGAGGACACAACCTTCAGAGTTTGGAAAAACAGCAAGATCACCACCTTTCAACATTACCAGCAAGATTAGACCACCACCAGGCTTCCAAAATTATCACCCTGTGCAGGCTGTCAATCCTCTTGAATACAAGTTATTTCAAACAATTTTCCCAATATTATGTTCTGTATTTCATTTGAACGTCTGGTTGTCTTCTAGTACAGACTATATCAAGAACTGTGTAAAACTAGTTACTTAGCTAGCTAGCACAATATTTTACTGCTGATTTGTTTATGATCATATTGTGCTTCTAATCTCTCTACTGCTGCTGATTCTTCAGACCTAATGTAACACCTTCGATGTCCAGAAATCAGAACCTCCATGATGTAAGAGCAGCTACCTCTCCTGCTTGACCAACAAGCATTTAGTTCCTGGAAGTAACAGACTGTGTTCGGCCTCAGTGCTTGGTGATGTGAGTCACTAATTCACTATGATAATTCAACACAATCAGTTATGGCTCAACAAGAGATGAGCGAATATATGTGACCAGTACCACTAAGGTGCTGTGTGCTAGAACTATTGATCTGACTTCTGTGCTTATATTTTTCTTGTGGGCTTATTTTGCACCCAATCAGTATAATCCTTGATATACTATCATTATTTTTATATGGAGTATGGCAGTTAAAAGCCTTAGTAGATGATTGTTTCTATGTTTGCCTTATGAGTTTGATAAAACTTCTACTGCCTTAGGAGTAATGTGTTTTTTCTTTATGTTTATAGATTTCCTGCTCCATTTGAAAGTTGATCATTGGACCATAATATTTCAAGAAGGTCTAGGTCATCTACGTGTTCCCATAAGGATGCTGATGGTGCAAATGCTAGAAGGTACTCCCTCCGTCCCAAATTATTTGTCGTTTTGAGTTTTTGTTCTGTAACGTTTGGCCGTTCGTCTTATTTAAAAATTATTGCAAACATAAAAAATAATAAGTCACACCTAAAATACTTTTGATAATAAAGCAAATCACAAAGAAAATAAATAATAATTTCATAATTTTTTGAATAAGACGAATGCTCAAACGTTATAAACCGAAAAGCTAAAACGATAAATATTTTGGGACGGAGGTAGTATCTCATATGTCCATTCCTCTATATGGCGGTGCATGTTTTTCTAGGGATATTAGTGCACTATATGCATACTTTTATCTGTTTTGCTTAGACACCTCACAACATTTGCTTATCTATCTATACTCCTTTAAGTTTCTAATGGTGGTGGTGAATGGTGAATCTGCCACCACTCACCACTGCCATGTGGGTCCTCAAACAATGAGGTAGGTGAGCTTTTGTCCATTATTTACCCCCAAGCCATCAAACTAGGGAAAATTATTTTTATACGAGGTAAAAGATGATGAGAAATACAACCTGATTTTGATTAAATTTTTAAGGTTTTAAATGGATGTTCTTTTTTAATTTCCGTTGCAATGCACATGCATTCAGCTAGTCTGATTTTTACGTACGTAAGTCTGGAACATATGTTTGCTATATAATGGTTTGGAACGAAACATATAATCATGAAGATCCACTGGAAATCATTTTGCTAGTATTATCTGTGTATGAGAGTGAGAAATGCTGGCTACATCATTTTGGCTAGGGTAACCAATGCAACACTAGTTCCTTTTGTGGCCAAATTGACTAAGAATAGCACGTGGACATGGCCAAAACATTCTGAACATGCTTTTCATTCATTTGTTTCCATTGTAAACTTCACTCTAGCTAAATATATTACTCACAAGACCTATGTTTTTTAAGCTTCTAAATGCACAACCCCCGCACTCAAGTTCCCATTAAGAATTAGCCTTGATGATAATCCATCTTTTATCCTTTCATTTTTAGACCAATCTAAAAATATTTGGGAAATCTGTAAATATGAAACTATCATGCACCTATTCCCATAATATTATTTATTGTAGTAAAGTTGTGCTTATTATATTAATTTTTCCTCATAGTTCTCTTTAGATGCTAAAGGAACTTAACTACATTGTAGTGGTCTAAATTCTAAAACCTGAGGGCTGATATCAGTACATCACAGTTCCACTCAGTTTTGTTACCGGAATTCTATGATACAGTTAGCATGATTTATTTTTTGTGCTTTCTTTACAGACGGAGACTATATACATCCCTTGTTTGATGACGAAATGACTGAAACTTCCAAGCAAATAAAGTAACCTTCATTAGAATTCTCATGCATGATCAAATCACCATCTTCACCAATTGTTGAACACCACCTGCAGTTTTGCGCAGCAACAATGCAGCCAGAATCTACGTTAACGTGCTGATATCCAAAAGTAAATTCTTCTATGAATTTATTTTGTTTATGCCAGTTTTATTATTATATATTGGTTCAAATAAGCAGTGAGCAGTGAGGGATTGTTTCGTGTGTGTGCGCGTGTTCTGTTTGCCTTGGGATCTCGCCGGCAACCTGGGAGTTGTCTCTCCGGCGAGGCTCTAACAATTGGTATCAGAGCGAGGTTCAGGGCGTGAAATCATGAACGTGCTCTCGAATCAGTTTTTATGCCTCGCCGTCGCTCGTCGTCTCCGATGCAGCGATCTCTAGAAGGTTCTGGCGGCCGCGCCTCGGGCAGCGGCGGGAACGACCGCGGGCTGGTGATACACCGCGTGGTGAAGGAGGCTAGCAGCTCGGCGACCTACCCCGTATTGACCAAGACGAACTACAACGAGTGGTCCTTGTTGATGAAGATCAAGCTGCAGGCGCGGTGTCTGTGGGGGGCCATTGATCCCGGCGGTGTTGCTGTCGAGCTCCACGAAGACCGAATGGCGTTGGACGCTATTTGCAGTGCTGTCCCTGCCGAGATGATCGCAACGCTAGCGACCAAGGAGTCTGCAAGGGAGGCATGGGAGTGCATCAAGACGATGCGAGTCGGCAACGATCGCATTCGCAAGGCGAGCGCCCAGAAGCTGCGAGCAGAGTACGAGTCTCTGATGTTCCGCGACGGGGAGTCTGTGGAGGACTTCGCCTTGCGACTTACCGGGATCGTCACGCAACTCTCCACCCTCGGCGACCCCGAAGCGGCCGACAAAGTCGTGGAGAAATACCTGCGCGTCGCTCGATCCAGGTTTTCACAGCTCGTCCTCTCAATTGAAACCTTACTTGATATCTCCACCCTGTCGGTTGAGGAGGTAACCGGAAGGCTCAAGGCGGCGGAGGATGATCAACACTCATCGTCATCAAGCGCGAGTGGGAAGCTGAACCTCACGGAGGAGGAGCTCGTGGCGCGCGTCACCTCGCGACTACAACTCAGCGGCAACCGCTCGGGCTCCATCTCGGAGTCCAGCCAACAACGAGGGAAAGGCCGTGGTTGCGGACACGGCAAGGGACGCGGAGGAGGCAAGCCACCCAAGGTCATTGGCAATGCCGTCGGTGGCGTGAACGGCAAGATCGGCGACGACCAGTGCAGGTACTGTGGAAAAACAGGACACTGGGCTCGCGAGTGCCGCAAGAAGAAGCGCGACGAAGCGGCCCATGCTGCCCAAGTGGAGGAGGATGAGGGCGACGTGCTTATGCTGGCGACGACCCAACTCAACATGGTGGCAACGTCCCGCGTGCCGGCTTACCATGAGGAGGACGATCTGTCCGTGCGACTGGGCAATGGCGAGGTCACGCACTGGGTTCTGTAGGATGAAGAACCCGCGCTGCCGGTGGTGATGGCCCAGGTCAACGCGGCGGCAACCACTCCTTCACTATTGACTCCGGCGGCGCCGTCGTCCTCAACACCGATCCATCTCGAGGAGAAGAAGCTATTCGTGCAGCTGGGCGATGGGCGCGAACGGGAGTCCACGCGCTGGATCCTCGACACGGGCGCCACCAACCACATGACAGGTGTGAGATCCTCCTTCTCCGAGCTGGACACCGGCATCCACGACACCGTCAAGTTCGGCGACGGTTCCGTCGTCAACATCGAAGGGCGCGGCACCGTCCTCTTCAAACTCAAGAACGGTGAACACCAGGCGCTCACCGGCGTGTACTACATCCCGCGCCTCACCACCAACATTGTAAGCCTGGGACAGCTCGACGAGGAAGGGTTCAAGATTCTCATCGAGGCTGGAGTGCTCAGGATCTGGGACCTGCAGCGGCGTCTGCTGGTGAAGGTGCTCCGGACGGCGAACCGCCTCTACATCCTCAACATTGACGTCGCAAGGCCGGTGTGTCTAGCGGCGCAAGGGAGCGACGCAGCATGGCGCTGGCACGCGAGGTTCGGCCATCTGAACTTTCGTGCGCTTTGCATGATGGCACAGAAGGGGATGGCTCGAGGACTACCGCAGATCGATCATGTCAATCAAGTCTGCGACAGCTGCTTGGCCGGGAAGCAGCTGAGCCTGTCATTCCCAAGCGAAGCCAAGTACCGCGCAAAGAAGAAGCTTGATTTGGTACACGGTGACATCTGTGGACCCGTGACGCCAGAGACACCAAGCGGGAACAAGATGTTCCTCCTCCTCGTCGATGATCTAAGCCGCTACATGTGGCTCATCCTCCTGAGCGCCAAGGACCAAGCAGCGGTGGCGATCGTTCGGTTCCAGGCGGGTGCCGAGGCGGAGGCCGGAAGGAAGCTACACACGTTGCGCACTGACCTCGGAGGCGAGTTCACGTCACATGCGTTCGTGGACTACTGTGTGGAGCAGGGAGTCCAAAGACACCTCACCGTTCCATACACACCGCAACAGAATGGCGTGGTCGAGAGGCGCAATTAGACAGTGATGGGGATGGCGTGAAGCATGATGAAAGTGATGTCGCTGCCGGGATGGTTCTGGGGGGAGGCGGTCACCACAGCCGTCTTCATCTTGAACCGGGCGCCGACGCAGAGCGTGGATGGGAAGACACCGTACGAGGTATGGTATGGTTCCAAGCCCCCGGTTCATTTCCTCCGCACTTTTGGTTGTGTTGCACACATCAAGAACGCCGGCAAGCACCTCGCCAAGCTCGACGACATAAGCATTCCCGTGGTGTTCGTCGGGTACGAGGCAGGAACGAAGGCGTACCGCTTCTACAACCCGGCTACGCGGCGCGTCATCGTGTCGCGGGACGCCGTGTTCGAGGAGGAGCGTGGCTGGGACTGGGGTGCGGTGCGGGGAGCTGGCCCGAACGACGACATCGAGCCGTTCCAGGTGGAGTACATGACGTGGACGAGCGACGTTCCAAACGCTAACCATGGAGACCCACCTGCGACACCAACGCCAGCTACATCGTCGACACCAGTAATGCCGATCAGCGCGGTGATGCCCACGTGCGGGTCTGAGCCCTGCACCCCGACACCAACGTCGGGAGGATAGGTCGAGTTCGCGACTCCACCAACAGGGAACCTCGATCTTGATGTTGATCATGACGATGACGTCCCCTCCGATTCCGCACCCTCGACAATTTGCTCGGGGCATCATCGCCTCCAGGCTACGCCAAGCGGGAGCTGGCCGAGGAACTCATGTTGGCAATCGGGGAAGAGCCGACAACGGCTGAGGAGGCAAAGCGCATCAAGGAATGGCGTGCTGCAATGCTCGAGGAGATGGCGTCCATCGAGCACAACCAGACTTGGTCACTGGTGGACCTGTCGGCGGGACACCATGCCATCGGGTTGAAGTGGGTGTTCAAGCTCAAACGCGATGAACACGGCAACATCTGCAAGTACAAGGTGCGGCTCGTCGCCAAAGGGTACGTGCAACGCCAGGGGATCAACTATGAAGAAGTGTTTGCACCGGTTGCCAGGATGGAGTGTGTGCGCGTGCTCTTAGCCATGGCGGCGCAGCGGTCTTGGGCGGTGCATCACATGGACGTCAAATCGGCGTTCCTCAACGGCGACCTAGCGGAGGAGGTGTACGTGCAGCAACCACCTGGTTTCATCGCCGGCGGACACGAGCGCAAGGTGTTGAAATTGAACAAGGCGCTCTACGGCTTGAAACAGGCGCCACGGGCATGGAATGCCAAGCTGGACGTCAGCTTGCACACGCTCGGTTTCACTAGGAGCGAGTGCGAGCACGGGTTGTACACGTGCGGTGCCAAGGAAAAACGACTGGTGGTGGGGATCTACGTCGATGATCTCATCATCACAGGAGAGTCTGGCGATGAAATTGGTGCATTCAAGGAGGAAATGAAGTCTCTATTTCGCATGAGTGATCTAGGGGTTCTTTCTTACTACCTCGGCATCAAAGTCAGGCAAGGGTGGCACGGCATCGAGCTCTTGCAGGCTGCCTATGCCAAGAAGGTGCTGGAGAAGGCAGGCATGAGCGCTTGCAACCCGTGTGCGACGCCAATGGAGACAAGATTGAAGCTCTTGAAGCAAAGTACATCACCGGCAATCGACGCGACGGAGTATCGCAGCTTGATCGGGAGTCTGCGGTACTTGATGCACACCCGGCCAGATATCGCGTTCGCCGTGGGATACCTGAGCCGGTTCATGGAGGATCCAAGGCAAGAGCACATGGCGGCTATGAAACACCTGCTGAGATACGTCGCAGGCACAATGGACTATGGCTTGGCGTACACCAGGAGCGACGCCGGGTCTGTCCTAGTAGGCTACAGCGACAGTGATATGGCGGGCGACATCGACGACAGGAAGAGCACAAGCGGCGTCATCTTCTTCCTCGACGGCAACCGAGTGGCTTGGCAGTCACAGAAGCAGCGCGTGGTGGCGCTGTCATCGTGCGAGGCGGAATACATCGCCGGGGCGGCGGCCACATGCCAAGGGGTGTGGCTCCGGCGGTTGCTTGGGGATGTGCTCGGCGTCAACGTCCCCGCTCCTCAACTCAAGATGGACAATCAGTCCGCGATCGCCCTTAGCAAAAATCCAGTTTTTCACGATCGATCTAAGCATATTGATACAAAGTTCCACTTCATTCGTGAATGCGTGGATGGCGGGGCGGTGCGCTTGGCGTTCGTGAGCACTCAAGGGCAGCTCGCGGACATCATGACGAAGGCGCTCGGGAGCTCCAAGTTCCAGGAGCTTCGCGAGCTGATCGGAGTCACCAAGCTCAAATGAACAACATCAGGATTAGGAGGAGAATGTTAGAGATAATCCTGTGTTGATTATTTTCCTATTTTAGTTTAGCGTGATTGTAGAGTCACCAGGAAGGAAGGCACGCTGTGATCGTGGGCATGGGATGGCATGTCCGATTGTGCGGCATGACGTGCAATCATCCTGCTATGTTTAGAGTATTTGTTACTATGTTTAGGAGTCGTTGAGTCTATTTATTTGGCAATAGAACAACATGAAAAGCTGCCAAGTTTGCAGCACCAAAAGGGATTGTTTCGTGTGGGTGTGCATGTGTTCTGTTTGCCTTGGGATCTCGCCGGCAACGTGGGAGTTGTCTCTCCGGCGAGGCTCTAACAGACTTCCCAGCTCTGCCGCACTAGTAGAATTGAGTAGTCAGTAAGAATTGCAGTTGGTCTTATTAGTAACTGCGTGCAAGCTCTCTTGGTTATAGGAGATGATATTGTAGTTTGCTAAGTTTTATTATGATTAAATATTAGTTGGTACAAAACTAAAATGTTTAATAGATTCAACCCAAGACAATAAACTGAGCAAGAAAAAAAAGGAGAGAGTCGAACAAATACGTGGTGAGATTGATGGCACTTTACCACTTTCGAGACAGGCCAGTAAGTGGCACTACCACAAATTAATGAAGATGATTTGACAGTTTAGAAGCTTGGAGAATTCCAACCACAAATTCGAGAGCTTGAGAAAGAGGAGATACAAACTTATCAGTTCCATTTGGTTTTGAGAAGCAATTTATATTGCTTGGTGATTTCTGTGTCTTTCGTATATTTTCCTGAACATCGCAGAGTAGTAGGCTAGAAAAGGTTCTTGTGTTCGTTATCTATAGTCATCTAGACTGCTATGACACAAGGTTGAGGCTTAAGAAGGTAACTCATATTTTTCCTCTTCCAGTTTTGTACTTTTGCAACCAAGAGTCGTTGTTATCTTTCATGCACAATCTCATACATACTTATATCCTTTGTTCAGCTTCAAGAGCTTGCTTCTCAACTCTATGATATATGTGATTATGGATACCCTAATGGAAGAAAGAAGATTGTTTGATCATGGTTCCTGCAATATAGCAACTGCTGAGGATAAAATTTAGTGTGTATAGCAATTTTCAGAATTAGATTCATATACTAGCCATGTATGAATGGAGCTTTATTAAAAAGTCATTGCCATGCATGAATGGAGCTTTATTAAAAAGCTTTGATCAGTCCGATAAGTTCACATATTTATATAATGGGGCTGTTCGGTAGCACAACAGCAAGGAGCGCTGCAGCTGCACCAATAGTGAATACAGCCACCTAATATAACATGCTACAGTATTTTGCTGGTTAAAACTTTGCAGTCAAATGGCTGTGCTGTGCAGTATAGCACTCCCGAACAGCCCCAACATGTTGGTTATTTTTTACAGTCATCAAACCAGGCTTCCATCTAGCTGAACTGCATCAGTGTGCCAAAGGCACACCATTTTTCTAGTATTTTCTTAAACTATCTACTCCCTCTGTCCCATATTACAGGAGATTTTGATTTTCTGATTGCTTTGTTTGACCACTCGTCTTATTTTAAAAAAAAAATTAAAATATTATTTATAATTTTTATTATTTGCTTTATTATCTAAAGTACTTTAAATATGACTATTTAAATTTTCTGTTTGCACTAAATTTTTTAATAAGACGAGTGTTTGATTATTACACGTGAATAGTCCCAATCCCTTATATTATGGGATGGAGTGAGTACTAACGAATGCATATACGTGAATGAAAAGATCTGAAACGTACGTCAGATTAGGTGACACAGAAACCAAACTAATGAGCTTCTGTTGTTTCCTCTTTGTCTAAAAATGCAAACACTTATGTCTTTTTTTTAGAAAATTAAGGTTAGGGTGAGAAAGAGTTGTGATTGGTTGAGAAGGATAGGTAGGTGAAGAAATTAAATAGAGAAGGGTTGTGATTGGTTGAGAAGAAATAGATAGATGTAGAAGTAGTTGTATTTTAAGATAAATTTGAATAGGTAGCTATATTTTGAGATAGATGGAATAAAAGAAAAAAAAACTCCTGACCTAACTCGTGGAATACTTACGCGCGTGCGCGTTGCGCATGTATTCCCTCCGAACAACAAACAACCCCCCTCCCCCCGGGCAAAATCATCCCAGCAAGTTGCACGATTTCCAATAAAATTAAAATTATCAATTATAGGACCAAGTTAGCTCAATTATAGGGCCAATAAAATTAAAATTAGCAATTAACGAGTCAAGTCCAATAGCCAGCTTATCGCTGGTCACATCATCTGAGAAACAGTGTATTGGAGGAGAGAGAACACACTTGTGTACGACAAATTAATCGCTAGTTGTATGCGTGCTCTAGGCAACCATAGCAGCTCGTGTCCATTCACATGAGGAAGAATATAACGTGACAAAAAAAACTAATACTCTGAAGAACAGTGTATAGAAGAAATTATTAAACAAATCACTTAAAATAATGAATTTTGATGATGTAGCCGTTTTTAGAGTAAGCAGTGAGCTCTACTATTTGACTCGTTTAGCTCATGATGTGTTGAATCGTAGGCCCATTGCCCATATGATTGATGTAGGAGTATAGGCTACAAGTTCACAACTGCCCATCGCAATATGACATGAGTCACGATGGATAGATGTCAGATGTACCTTTGAGTACACGGCCCACAAGTCATACAACATAAGGCCTGGTTTAGTTCGTTCGTTAAAATTTTTCGCGAAAAAATCACGTCAGACGTTTGACCAGATGTCGGGAGGTGTTTTTGGACACGAATAAAAAAACTAATTTCACGGCTAGCCTGGAAACCGCGAGACGAATCTTTTGAGCCTAATTAATCCGTCATTAACACATATGGGTTACTGTATCACTTATGACTAATCATAGCATAATTAAGCTTAAAAGATTCGTCTCGTCGTTTACAACTCAACTGTGCAATTAGTTTTATTTTTTATCTATATTTAATGCTTTATGCATGAGTTTAAAGATTTGATGTGATGTTTTTGGGTGAAAATTTTTAGGAACTAAACGGGACCTAAATTTATGAGTCAAGTTTATCGAGCCAACTCGAGTTCCTTAGTGCAAGTCAAGTTCTCCTTTTAACTCATTATATTATATGCAAATGAGTCGAGACAAGATGACTAAGAGTTTTAAGGAGTTGAGCCGAGATGAGTCAAATTGGCTCATTATCCACCCCCTTCCTTATGACCTACTAGCAGTGTGGGAAAAATTTATGTGAAACCATCTGTGATCACCTATCACAGTAAGCATGATGAAAGTTTTCATCTGTTTGATACAGTATAATAGGACCGCTGAGAGAGATGCAGACTTGACAAGGCCTCTATCAGTTCTGCAGAAGACAATACAATTCTTTTCTTTATTACATACGCCGGACCGAATATGAAAGCAGAAAGTACAGACTTATTTTTTTACAATAGACGATTCAAGTTTGTCACAACTATGACTCGTTACAGAAACAGAGGATTTATATCAGTATAATTCACGAGGCAAAGTCGACCAAGTTACTTTCACTGATATTAACGCAAAAGCTGTCTTTATTTCTTGAGTATCATGCCCATGGACTTTTGCCTCAAAGCAGCAATGTTGGTAGAAACTGGATGGCAGTGGCAGGAGTGGCAGTGCACCGACTTTGATCTTCAACTCTATCAAAGAACCCATCTTTACAGCAACCACCGACCTCTTTAACCCACGTGACTCAGTAATGTCACCATCAAAGAGCCGGATCTCCTTATCCATGCCACTGGTTAAACAACCAAACAATAAGTTGAAGCCATTTTTCACTTCGGATATATTAACTTCTATAGTCGCCTCAGCTGCCCACTCGAGACATGATAAAGTTATGCCAACTATGCCATAATCGCCAGGGATGTGAACTGTAAATAGATTACTCCATTGGCCTGCAGGGCCTATCGAAGTTGCACCATCGATCAGTTGTAGGTCATCTTTTTCTTGTTTGCCCGTCTTGATCCTCATGTCAAATTCGATTAAACAATAATCCATCATGTCTATTCCTCGCTTAGGGCCTACCATGTTGATGAGCGAACCCTACAAAATTATCATATTTAGTTGCTCTTAATAGGAGTAAGAAATATCGAAAGCTATGCTTCCCTTATGTTGTTTCACTTGTAACAACATTTACTTAAAAGTAATGGAGTATTTAGAACTACCAAAATCATTGTCAAGAATCAAACAAAATGGTTAAAAATGCATAATGGTGGTTGAAACCCGTTATTGATTCGATTTCGTTTCAAAACTTATATAAATAAGCATGTGTAAATGAAAATACAAGGCTTATGTAGTGATGGGATCATTAGTGCTATGCATCTTAATTATATATTTTGAATACATGTTCTCCCTTAGTTTCATCATTTAAATCTGTTCCCATAGTCATCATTTCATAATATGGAGTAATTCAAATATAAGGTGCATTTTGGAAGGAGAGTCTTCAAAAGTAGATAAGACAAAATATGGCATGGGAGCTATAAAGCTTCATATATATATGGAACAACAACAATAAACTAAGCCCATTTCTACCTATTAAGTAAATCAAGATTCAAGAGGCAAAGTGAGCTTTATGTATACTAAATGATTCAAGAGCTACAGTCGGTAAAAAAAAACACACAATCTATCCCAACTTCAATAATATAAACGAGATTAGCAATGTAGTACGCCATCAAGAATATTAATGATTCAATCTCACATGTTTTAAGCACGTCAGAAGTTTAGCCTCATTATGAAATGAATAATGTAATTCAAAATAAGAAATAAGGCTGTGTTCGGAAGAACTACATGCAGCTGCACTCAAGCAGCTGCTGCAGCCAGCCATCCAAAACCAGCTGCAACTCTCAAGTCCCAAATGTAAATAACTGTGTAGCTGTCAAGTCTCAATCCCTGCTGGCTGCTACTGCCTAACAGCAGTACTGTACAGCACAGCCAAAATGCTGCGAAAAATCACTGCCGAACAGACCCTAAGTATACTTAACATCATCAAGTGTCGACTGTTGAGGTTCGTCAAAATTACATTCATAGGTACAAAACTGAGTATTTCGCCCCCCAAAAGTTATTCCATGACATCTAGATTTGCCACCTAAATGATTCTCTAGGGCAGTTTGTTGGTGGTTTTCCCCATGTGGCAGCATCCACCAAAACTGCCACTTGAGGGGGCAAAGCGACAAACCTCAATACCAAAAGGTGTTAGGTAGATTTATTCCTTGAAACAATTGTGCATAAGTATGGATTTACCTGCTCCACGGTGATGGGATCATCCCTGCTAATATTTACGATATAATTAGGCAGTGGATCCAGACCATCCCATGCTGCTATGTATCCATATAACTCTACTAAGCCGCCATCCACTTGAATTTTAGCCAACTCTAATGAGAAAATCTGCAGCATGTTACGAGGAAGATGTTTGTAGCAAATTCCATCATCAATGGTACAATCCGTAGGATTTGAAAACACCATTGCCTCCACCCGAGCTTTATAAAGGTAAAGTCATAATGTAAGTTTGTAACTGGAAATTGATGCAGTGAACAAGTACTTGTCATTTGAAAAGTAAATGTGCTATTTGATGATTACATGGCATTGGGAAAATTTTCCTTTTTATCTGCAAAGTAGAAACAACCTATGTTTTTTTATTAGAAAGTGTGCCCCCACCACCACCACCACCACCACCGGCAAAAAATGATACTTTAGGAAACACCCAAAGAAATTTCCTCGAAATGCAGCAGTTGCTTCCAATGAAGGAAGTGAGCATGGGGCTATTTGATGATTATATGGCATTGGAAAATTTTCCTTTTTATCTGCAAAGTAGAAACAACCTATGTTTTTTAATTAGAAAGTGTGCTCCCCCGACAAATAGTTGTCATTTGAAAAGTATATGTGCTATTTGATGATTATATGGCAATTGGAAAATTTTCCTTTTTATCTGCAAAGTAGAAACAACCTATGTTTTTTTATTAGAAAGTGTGCCCCCACCACCACCACCACCACCACCGGTAAAAAATGATACTTTAGGAAACACCCAAAGAAATTTCCTCGAAATGCAGCAGTTGCTTCCAATGAAGGAAGTGAGCATGGGGCTAATGAGGATTTAAGGGGATATCAACACAAATTGCATGGCACCTTTTGTCTCAAAGCATGTAAACAATACGCAACACGTGCCATCTATTTAGATGAGATTGGTGTGCTAGGAGTTGACTGGGATTATTTACAGTCCATTGGTGCTACAACTCAGTACCCTCTAGTATCACTACAGAAGAGTAAGGGAGGAGAGCAACCTCCCTCCTAATGGGATAAGACTCCTGGTATCATCACCTACAGGCATATGGCAATAGGATTATTCCACATAAAAGATTCCAGTGAATGTGATGAGACTAATGGGCCTCCTGGAGACCTGCCTATCTATGACCAAAAAAGCAGCTCAACCCAGTAAGGTCAACGAAAAAGAAACCTCATGAGGTGCAGGGAAAAACAATATGTCCAAACATGGAGTCATAATGCACTACAGCTATTGTAACAAACCAAACCACAACTAGAAGGGATGTAAGTTCAGAAAAGTCAGTGTTAAGCCTACAAAGCCAAGGAAGAAAGAAGCTACAAAGATGCTTGAAGAGCAACAGGGTGAGGAACTGAGGATGAACCAATAAAAAAAGAACGCAAGAGCAGACTACCTCTACAGCAAACCAGTATAATACTCTTTCCTTCACCAGCGGCTGGTAGGTTAATAGACACTTAAGAGAACTGGTGACCAGCCTTCTAGACTAACTTCACTTCTAAATGCCTTTCCCCTTGTCCCAATTAAGGCTTCCTACGTGTCCATTCATCACACAAAACTACAACCAAACAATTACTTAGAGCAGCAGAAAAACACCTCATCCACATTCCACTTTCATATCCAACATGAGGTCAGAAGCAGTTGATGTTCCACACACAACAGCAAGCAGGTAGGTTAGTCAAGCATTGAAGAGGGTTAAGGTGGACAACAACAACCAAGACGAATTGATATCAATCAGTGATTCAATGACTCCTTTTGTGCAGGAAATACTTTGCATCAGCAAAAAAACACTTACTACCTCCGTCTCATATTAGGTAGCTATATTGTGGGACAGAGGTAGTATAATTTTGCGAGCTAAGTGGTGCATATTTTCGAAAGTCGTATCCAGTTTGGAAACTGGCAACCCAGTTCTCATGTTAAACAGGGGCATTGGAATGTTTGGTTGCCCCCTTTAATGCTTAGTAGTCTTTAGGTTATATAGTATGTGAACTGCCTGAGAAATTGTGTAATTGCTTGTCTGTTGCTGCCTGCAGGCTTGAAAAACTTGTTTTACTGACAGTTTGTGGCTGCATTTATGGAGAATTTAAACCTAATGGTAACTACAACAGTGTGGTAGATTGTTGTTATTTGCACTTATAACTGTCATGTTCCTGTGTATTCTGCCAGTCAAATACATCTTCAAAGGCTGTACGATCACTGTGTTGCTGCATGGTCTGATATGGAAGCAAAACTAAGGGAGAGGCACTTGGCATTTGGGCAATAATGTAATTACATAGCATGGAATAAGGTCCTAGCCCATGTCATCAAAACTCTACGCCACCTGAGCCTCTCATTGCAGATTGATATTTGTGCAAACGGTGCCAAGCTGAAGGGTCTGCAAAAGGAAAGCACAAGGTTTGGGGTGGAAGTGCTACTCTCAATCATGTTTGAGGACCTCCAGTATCCACAATTATCTCATAATGAAAAGTATGCAAGGCTAGGAAGATTTTTAGGGGAACGTCGCACAGAGCTAGCAGTGCTGCAGAGCACCTCATATACAATGATCTCTAGGGTCACGATAAAACATGTTTACTGGCAGTTTATTAGCAGTTCAGGAAACAAATCATCTAATAATAGTAATAGAGAAAGAGATATTAATTGCTTACTCTCATTCTGGTCCCAAATATGATAAACCTTTTTTCACCATGAATCCACGTCCCTGTATATGGAACCATCACGGTGTCTACTTTCTGGGAGTATATCGTAGATAGCATATTCTTCGTCATGAATGGCTTCTTTGTTGTCACTGAGAACAACTCTCCCCCTATGTTCCTCCGTTTCTCTCCTTCCGTCTTCCTCACCGCAGCCATCAGTTTGCCCCAATCTATCATATTTGACATATAAAACCTCTGTGGAGGCGCTACAAGCATCTACTTCACTTTTCTCATCTCCAGTTATGATCTTCGAGATTGTGCCCCTGTTGTCAATATTTTTCACGCCTTGGTTGATCGCAGAATGCTTATTGTCCTTGGGTGGAATTATAACGTTGGCAGACGCATAATATGTGGGCAGCTGCCTAGATGGTTTGCCTTTTGCTCGAGTGATGGTGGTCATGTTCCGAGGTTCCCACGGAAACCTATCATTAAAGAGCATAAAAAAACGAATATCAACAACTAAATAAGATGGTATCATCTCAGGACTCAGGATTGAAATCGTAATGTAACATTATCTAAGACTAAAATCGATAATCGATTTATCTTTTCTCCGTTTCACATATAAGATTAAGGCCCTGTTTCTTTCAGCTCGGGATTATTATAATCCAGCTTACTAAGAGTAATCTGAAACAGACAGATTATTGTAGCAGCATGCCAGATTATTATAATCTGATAAGCTACTCCAATCCAAGTGAGCTTTTTTCAGATTATTGGACAAGAAATTACCCACTATGCCACCCCACCACCTCTTTAGACTTGCAAACACAATAATCTAGCCTCTAATAATTTAGGAAAGAAACACCTCACAACTTATTTCTCTCTAGCTTATGACAATCCAGCTTATAATAATTTAACTCAACAATCCAGATTATAATAATCCTAAGCTGAAAGAAACAGGGCCTAACTTAAAGAAACTTATTTTCCCTCATCTGCCTTCGAAAACACAAGTTGCAAGGGTAAATCAAAACCCAAAGTTGGCCACAACCCAATAAATCCAAAAACTATAGCAAAAAGGCGCAAACTTTGGCATCAGAACAAGAAAACACATGCCATTCAAATTGCCTTAAAAAAACATGGGAAATTCCTGTATCAACCAAGTAAAGGCGCAAAATTTAGCATCGGCACAAGAAAACACACCGGGATACACGACGGACAGGTGGATCGGGAGACACCATGAGCGGAGAAACTCGTCGCGTAGGCAACGGCGACACCTTCCACCAGCGAGGCGCTGCAGATGCCATGAAAGAGAGGGGAAGTCGCCAGGGAGAAGAGAGCCTGTGCATCATCGGGGCAGAAAAGATAGGGCGGAGGAATCGCATCTGGGCGTGCCGCGGCGGCGGACGGGGCGGCGGCGGCGGGGGTAGGCTAGGGTAATAACCGAATAGTGCTGGATGGGAGCGGTGGGTGACTGGATTTGTTGCGTGCCACCCGGCCCGGCCCTCCTCAGATGGCTGACACGTGGACGATCTATGGATCCAACGGCTTCCTCAGTTTTCGCCAAAGGTCCCACGGCTTGCTAGCTCGGCTCCCACCGTCCAGGTCCAGCTCCACGGTGCAGTAGCATCTCGGTGCGGTGGGAGTGACTGTGGCAGGCAGGAGGCCAAGAAGCAGCACGTAAACCATCGGTAGTTCGGTGGCGGCGATGGAGAAGGGGATCGAGCCGACAGGCCTCCCCGGGTCTCGTCGTAATTCAACTGTTTAATTAGTTTTATTTTTTTTATATATTTAATATTTTATATATGAGTTTAAAGATTTGATGTGATTTTTATGGATGAAAATTTTTGGAAACTAAACGGGACTGATAGGCCTGTTGTGTTCGATTTTGTAGTTGGAGGACGTTTTTTAATCGCTAACAGAGACCACTTTTTCCCAGTGAGATTTTACCGGCCCGGATGTAGTGCCACGCTGTCATAATGTCATCCCGTGCTCCCAATTCCCAAGTTGCCAAGTCCGAACACGCTTGAAAATTCAAAAGTTGTGCCGCTTGAAAATTCAAAAGGTTGTCTCCCAGATTCCCCACATAATCTCAAGCCCTCTCCTCCTCCTCACTCACTCGCCGGCGGCGAGATGGATTCAGCTCGCGCCGCCGCCGTGGTGTTCCCCAACTTCACCGATGTCGCCGGCGCCAGAGCGCTCCTCTTCCTCGCCGACTCGTCGCCCGCGCCGTCCCCGCCTCCGCCTCCTCCCGCTCTCAGGTACTCGCGCGCGCGTTCACCTCACCCGCTCTCTCCCCGCAACGAATTCACCGTTCCGTGCGTCTCCCCGCGTTGATTGCAGCGACGAGGTCTCGTGCTACTCGGGCTCCTCCGCGTCCTACTCCGCCACCTCGGCGAGGTCGTGCGTCTCCGACTCCGCGCAGCGTGGCCGCCCCGTCGACCCCCTCCGCGTGCTCGCCGTCGTCGCCTCCCTCCGCCGCATCGACCCCAAGGTAAAAAAATCCCCGATCCTAAATCGCTTGTCGCTGATAGCCTCATCCTTGCTAATAATTTCTCTGCTCGTTGCCTCTAGGTGCTCGCCAAGGCGACGAACACGCTGTTTCAGGGGGAGTCATCGTCGTCGAAGAAGAGGAAGGGCGTGTGGATCCACATCGAGGACGGCGACGAGGACGGCGAGGACGAGGGCGAGAGGAACAGCGCTGTGGCCAGCGAGGGGAGCGCCATCACGGAGGCCGCCTCTGCAGGATCCACGGCCACGTCGGGGAAATCCCACCGGCCGCCGCGGGCGAGTGGTGGTGGTGGTGGTGGAAACCAGCTGCCGCGGAGGGCGGACTCCATCATGAAGTGGTTGTCGCGGCCGGAGGCGACGCCGGCGACGGAGACGGCCATCCGTGCCGCCGTCGGCGACAACAATGGGACCAGCAAGGCGCTGCGATGGTGAGTAGCACACTGCTTCTTCCCAATCTAATTTGAAGCGGTTTTGAAATGGTTTTCATGTTGCGGTAACTGCAAATCTTCGTGCGATTTTTTTGTGTGGAATTCGTTCGCAGGCTGCTCAAGCGTCAGGGCTGCTTGCGACGTACTGGCAATGGTGGTTGCCGTGATCCGTATGTTTACATGGTATGTAAAACTTATGCCAAGTGTTTGAACTTGGACGGAAATCAGAAATTCGATGTATGCTCTGTGTTGTTGAGTGATGGTGGCTCATTGTTTTGCAGCTTATGAAATTTTGAGATTGGAACGGTTATTACCCTTTGATAATCTGTAAATTTGTTGAATCCAGCTAGTAGCCCAGTAGTGGTAGATACATTCGAAACAGTTCTTAATCCTGGTTTAAGTTTACAGTAGTGGTCACTGATGACTTGATCACTCATTAGTACTCCATAGTCCATTCTACAAGTTACATTTATTTGGTTGTGAGCTCTGCACGGGCAAAGTTCACAGAAACAGTACTCATCACAGGAACTTGGAAACCTGATGGGCACTGCACAGTCAGACATCACAGAATGATGTCTAAAATTTGTGATGAATTATGAGCTTTGCAGAGTACTGTAGTTGGTATTTACCAAGTTCCATGTTTCCTCATGTGCACTGTTTTTTTTCCTTTTGATGAATTTTCAGGTCACAGGCTGAACCAATGAAGTTATTAAATTGTGTTTATAGCAAAAGAGATGGTGACCGTAAAGCTATTGAAGAGGCCAAGTGACTTCTGAGCAGTACTTAGTAATTTTCACTTCATGTTTGTCTTAATTACTGAATTAATCTTGTCTCCGTATATATAAGAAGTATAGCTATAGCAGAAAGAGCTTGCATAGACATTTGTAAAGATAGGCTACTGGATAGAAATATAGATATAAAATCGTACACGCAGAGTTGTTATGTCATCTCGCTTTATATTAATGTATGTTCAACTGGAATAAGTATAATGAGCTCCATTTTCAGACACCTCTTTTTTAATGAAATGCTATCTGAGCTTTTCTGGTTTTTTTTTTTTTCAGGAATCTGAGCTTTTCTGTTAGGCTGACATCTATGTTGTTGAATTGAAATTATTGTATATTTTGAACAGTCCTTTCTGTCATATTTTCATTGTAAAAATAGCTTATGGTTCTGATGAATAAATCTGCAATGAAGTCAACTCCATTTTATTTCTCCTTGTATTGCATCCAGAAACTAATGAAGCTACTAATCTCCACATTGGTTATACTTCACATTGCTAAGATGAGCATATGCTAGAGTGAGCTTAGTTTTGGCAGTGGAAGCCTTTGAGGTTTTGATAGTTTGATCCTCGCGTCTGCCTGCTTTAGTTCCTCTTCTTTCTGGATAGCATGTTCTTGAACCATAAAGCTGAGTCCTTGGGGTACCTCTTTAGCGTCTTGAAGTCCACGTAGACGATACCGAAACGGGAAGTATAGCCGAGCCTCCACTCAAAGTTGTCAAGCAGTGACCAAGCAAAGTATCCAATCACTTTGGCACCACCGTCTATCGCCTTCTTGAGCTCAGTTATGTAATCTCTGTAGTATCTGATTCTTACTGTGTCATGCACACCCTGAGTGATACTGACATTGCCAGGTTGATCCATTCCTGTAAGGTCATAGCATTGATCATAAAGCAATTCTTGTTTAATCCTTGTCAATAAGAATATTACTGTTAGGAGATGCAGGAACCATTCTGATAGAATTAGTACCATTTTCAGATAGGATCATTCTAGGGTTTCCATATGTTTCTTGTACATAAGTTACAGCCTTGCTGATTCCCCATGGCACAATGTAAAGCCAGTAGGAGTTTGCCTGTGTGAATTCAGTAAGTTAAAATGTGATGGTTTAACATGAAATTCAACTTTTCCCTACATGAATTGTGCGACATTTACTGCCACTTACTCGAGCTCCAATAGGCACCCCGTTTCGTTCATCTGAAAAAGAGACAAGACTGCATGAGCATCTGATCTAGTGAGTAGTACAAGAAACTGAGTTATGTTTCAGAAATTTCAGAAGGATTTGGGGTGTAGTAGTCAGAACTCACAAACAAATCCAACATGCCAGTCATCTTGATAACTGACCGGCGTCAGGTTCCATGCCCCAGGGTCTTTCATGTAGAAAGAAGTATAGTGGTTGATGCCAACATAGTCTATGGAGCCTTTCACCATCCTGGATTCTTCATCACTGAAGGTTGGCATCCTGTCTTTGACGATTTCGAGCATCGAATATGGGTACCGGCCATAGATAATGGGGTCAAGGAACCTTTACAAATATCATTGTCAGTTTATTGATCCAAAAGCAAAAGTACTTTCAGACTTTCAGTATGTGGCCACACCATCACTATCAGTCTGTCACTGCTAGACCTGCATTTACTGAGGCCCTGATTAGTTTCCAAAAATTTTCACCCAGAAACATCACATCAAATCTTTGGACACATACATAAATCATTAAATATGGATAAAAAATAAAACTAATTGCACCGTTAGGCTGCAAACGACGAGATAAATCTTTTGAGCCTAATTAGGCCATGATTAGCCATAAGTGCTACATTAACCTACATGTGCTAATGACGGTTTAATTAGGCTTTCGTCTCGCGGTTTACAGACTAGCCGTGAAATTAGTTTTTTCATTCGTGTCCGAAAACCCCTCATGATATCCGGTCAAACGATTGATGTGATGTTTTTGTCAAAAAATTTTGGCAACTAAACAAGGCCTGAATCTAGAGTAAACAATATCGATAATTTGATAGCGATTTCAGATTTTTACCAGCCGAGGTGGAAATCTCTTGCCCTCTGTGCTGCAGCCCTGTCTGCGTTGCTGTCACTGAATGGCTCATACCAGAGAAAATCCAAGAGAATCCCAATCCTCCCTTTTTGGTAAAGCTGTCCAATCGGAAGAATTCAGTTCATTCTCAGATTCTGGGATAGCAAGGATAATTGAGATAAATTGCATTGTATAGTGTAAATTCAACCTTGAGCTGAACTGTCATTTTGCTAGTTACCTGATACTTTTCGCGGTATCGCTTAACGGCAGCAGCATGAGAAAGGATGAGATGGTGGGCAGCAAGGTATGGCTCGGTCGTGGAGTTGCCTCCTGCATCACAGCCAGAGCACCTTCCCGGCGCATGGAGGCCATTATCATAGCCTAGAGCAGCAACGCATCTGGGCTCATTGAAGGTAAACCAGTTCTTCACCCTGTCTCCAAACGTTTGGAAGCAGAATTCTGCATAGTCTGCAAACGCATCTCTGCACAGCACAATGCACATTTTTGTCAAATACTTGCTTTTTGTCAACATACAAATTTGAACCTCAAAGTTCCTAAGTTGAAATGCTTACACAATCGTTGGGCTTAGCCAGCCTAAGTACTGCTCATGGAGTGCTAATGGGAGATCATAGTGGTAGAGGTTTGCATACGGTGTGATGCCTATTTCACCAATAAAAGGTTAGAGCACAGAACCAAGAGTCAGGATACTGATGCAGAGAACCTTTATACTGTTTAAAGATAAGCAAGTAAAGTTACCTTTCTTAACCATGTAATCTATGAGCCTGTTGTAATAATCAACTCCTTCCTGGTTCACCTTCCCAGTCCCATCTAAATTTTATTAGAAAAAATTCCAAGTCACAAACTTCATCGATCCAACCAACAAAAAAAACTGCTGCAGGTACAAATATAATCCACATACTAGGGAAAATTCTCGACCAAGATATCGAAAATCTGTATGCATCAAAGCCCATGTTCTTCATTATGTTCACATCTTCCTACACCTCAAACAAAAAGCATTATTCATCAGAAGAGAAAGAAACACCAAAAACAACAAGAACCAGAAAACATGATCAACAAATTGTATTATTGCCACTGAATCATACAAATGACACACCTGATACCTATGATACTCATCAACCGTCACATCGGCCGTGGCATTATTTGGGATAGTCCCTGTTAGGACACAAGAACACAGTCACAACAATGATTGAACACAATTACCATATCACCAACACTGAAGAACTCTGATTCCCTGATTACCTGGTTTCTCTATGAAAGCGTCCCAGATGCTAGGACCTCTGCCACCCTGCTTCGCCATGCCCTCCACCTGGTAAGCCGACGCGGCCGTGCCGAACACGAACTTCTCGGAGAAAGCTTCCCGGCTCAGGCCGCCGGTGTCGTAGATCTCCGGGTTGAGCCAGTAGCATTGTGTCGGTGGCAATTTCAGTAGCAGATGAGCTACTGCTACTAGTGCAAGCTGCAGTGCCATGAACTTCATGTCTGAATGAATATAGAGGGAGCAGGAAGTCTGGAGACAAAAAGGCAGTGACTTTGTATGCCTTATAAAAGATTGGGGAGGTAAAGAAAAGATGAACCCTAACCCAGTTACAGATGGCAATTCGTCAGTTACTGAGTTCTTCACCCTGTGGTTAAACTCTTTTTCAGACTGGCAATTTGGCTTTCAGTCCGTGCAGATTGCTTACATGAAGGCCTGAAAATGGTGGGAAGTTGCAACAGAAGCCCGGAATCCAGATCGAGAGAAATGAATGTACAATCTGCCTCAGTTTTTTGTGGAAGTTTCACTTGTGATGCATACAGTTTTGTTTGTTGTGCACTCAGCCTTATCTTTTGATGACTGGATGGATCATGTACCCCATTCTATAAAGTGATTGAACGAATTATTGGGACCAATAAGCCCACACCGACATATATGCATGGCAATAGCTTATTAGGAACAGTACAGCTTGATCACATGAATCTGTAAACAAAACTTCGGAGAGTTAGGAATCACATTATATTAGCTACCTCTACTCCGACCTACGACTGGAACCCTCTGGACAGTGGACATGAATCTGTAAACAAAACTTCAGAGAGTTAGGAAGCACATTATATAGTATCTCTTCAGCCCAATCACTATCGTGCCAGATACAACAACAAGAGATACATCCATATATATTAGGCCCTAGTTAGTTCCCAAAAATTTTCACCCAAAAACATCAAATCAAATCTTGGGACACATGCACGAAGCATTAAATATAGATAAAAAATAAAACTAATTGTACCGTTAGGCTGTAAACAACGAGACGATTTTTTTAAGCCTAATTAGGCATGATTAGCCATAAGTACTACAGTAACCCACATGTGCTAATGATGGCTTAATAGATTCGTCTCGCGGTTTACAGGCTAGCCGTGAAATTAGTTTTTTTATTCGTGTCCGAAAACCCCTCCTAACATCCGATCAAACAATTGATGTGATGTTTTTGCTAAAAAATTTTGGCAACTAAACAAGGCCTTAGTCTGCAGCGCATGACACGCACAACTAGACAAAACAATTTCCGGTGAGAACTTTGTCACCTTGTCACTCGTTCACTGCCAAGTTCAGGCGCCCAAAGCACGGAAGAGGTCTCGTGCACATCACCTCTGGCTCTCATCCTCCCGGACTTTCGCGCAGCCATCTGCGAAACGCGTGCAAGTCAGGTCCATCTGCCCCGCGATCCTATCCTCGGTGTCTTCCTCGGCGGGGAGAAGCGAAGGGGATCGAGACGCCGAAAACCCATCGCGTCACGCCGCGCAACGGCCATTCTCAGCTAACCCGCTCCACGACGTGCGCGTGGGTCTGCGTCTGCCTAGGCGAAAAGGCCGAAAAAGGCCGTGAGCCGCGACGCGTGTGATTAGCGATATCTCATATCTGTCGGGGTTTCTTCGTCTGGTCTCGACAAATTGACCACAGCTCGGCAACTACCGATGGCGACACCGACACTGGTACAGAGACTTGTTTGACTGTTGGATATAGGGGTGTGGACATTTGGTTTTGAGGTTAATTCGGTTTCAGTTCTTCGGTTTTCTATAAAATTCGGTTAGTTCTAATTAAAGACATAACGGTCCCAAGAAAAAAACCGAAGATCGAGTTGTTCGGTTTCGGTCACAACTAAACCAACCACAACTCACTTTTTCATAGTTACAACTATATCAAGAATCAGATAGGTGGATCTAAAACATATAATCCCCGTCAAATAGAGAAAACCGCCCATGCAAACTGAGTTTCACCTAGATGGCTTTATTAAGCTTCCAAATCCTAGTATGTTATACACATGTCGTGTACTATTTTCTCGCTTTAAATTTTTTTGCCTATTACCTATAAAATAAATGTTTTTCTCTGTGATAGACCATTGAATTTCGCAACAGGATAACACACCACGGAAATATATTCTCCTAATGGAGTTCTGGTAAGCAAAATGGAAAAATTCCCTACATACCCACCAATTCTTTCTCAATCCCTTCTATAACCTTCAAATTTGCTCAATCCCTTCTTATGCCCCTGAGTTTTCATCTTCATCCCCTCTATATCTATTCCGTTAGTTGACCGTAAGTTCACCGTTAAATATTCTCAAAAATGACAATATTACCCTTCCCATCTATCACATGGTTGTGTGCTTACTTATTACAAAAAAATACAATTCTAAAAGATAAAATAAAGATTCATTTAATTTAGCAAAACAAAACAACACATAATTATTTGATCCACATATTTAAAATTTTAATTTATTTTTTAAATAAATTTTAAATTGTATTTGATGAAATATGTACAAATATTTGTATTGAAATTTAAACCTAAATAAAAAATTTAGTTTTTTTAATTTCTCAGGAATATTGTGTGCATTTCATATATTTTTTTAAATTTAAGTCAAATAATTATGTCTCGTTTGATTCTATTATGAATTCAACTTTTTTCACATTGCGATTTATGTTTATAGAGCAATTAGAATACATAGTAGAACAAGGGCAATATAGGTATTTTGACCAAAATTAACGGTCAACTAACGGAATGAGTATAAAAGGGGTAGAGATGAAAACTCAGGGGTATAAAAGGGATTGGACAAATTTCAGGGACGCATAAGGAATGGAGAGAAAACTCGTGGGCATATAAGGAATTATCCCAATAAAAATTGAGACATTAATATGTAGGGCGGCCAACCGCTACCAGGTTGTAAGGGATGTTACATTTGTACTATAAACATAGACAAAGGGGTTGTTCGGAAGCCATTGAAGAAGAAAACAGTGCCGACAAAGACGTATAATGTTTTCTCCTCTTTTTCCATGCACACGTTTCCCGAACTGTTAAACAGTGTGTTTTTTTAAATAATTTTCTACACGAAAAATGCTTAAAAAGCAAATTAATCGATTTTTCATGTTTAAAATAGCTAATGATTAATTAATCATGTACTAATAACATTTCTCGTTTTACTTGCGCTACTATTCTTTTTTGAGATTTTGCCAACACACCAAAATATTCTCACTACCCCAAAAAGAGAAAAAAAAAGGATGATAGACTAAATATTTGCTCCAAATAACAGTATGACACATGGATAGGATGGCCAGCACGCGCAAAACAAGCACATTGCTGAATAGTGAATGCTGTCGTACTAACGGAACTTGTGCGCCGTCTAGTCATGCTAAAGATCTTTAGAAACAGAAGAAAATAAAAACATAATATTTTGATAGACCACCGGGCCTTTATACATCTTAGGCCAAACGGTACCACTTAAGAAGAGCCCAGCTTTATTTGTCTTTTGAACTTCTATATAAAAAAGTTTTTTCAATATACGCCATTTAGCAGTTTACAAAATATACACGATATAATCCGTTGAGTAAATTTTTTATAGAAAAGAGTGTGCTTTAGTGGAGCAATGCTGGGCTCCTGTGCGATGTTTGCCTCATTGTCAGCTTCACATCTTGCATTGCCATCTCTGATTCTCTGTTAATTTTTGAGGGAAGAGATTCTCCGTTAATTTCTTTAGATAAATCTCTCGGATTCTCTGTTGGCCTCGGTAGAAAGGGACAATGACACAATGCATATCCTGCTATAGAACCTTTCGAGATCCAAACTATCTTCCTACACGAAGCAAGACTACCGATCACTAGGTGTCAAGGTGTGTAACTTTGACACGTCACACGATCCGAAATGGCACCATCAGGCTTTAATTCGGATGAGTCGGACATGAGCTGGACCTGACTCTTTTGCCCACTCTTACGTCCTAAACGCACCTGTAATCTACAGTGTCTGAATTGACAGGGATTAGGACCTCCAAGACTAGCATGGATCTCAAAGCATTTCATGTACGGCCCTGATTCGATTTTTCACCGATGGATGGTGCTTCACAGTCTGGAATATAGATACTGGTGTACACGAGTACACAACTATATGGCGATATCAGTCACTGTCCAACCTTCGTGTAACAACTAGTGGAGTATTAATACTCCTAATTTTGTTTTAATTTACGTGTATCGGACGATCAAACGATAGCGAGTCGGTGCAATAGGAAAGACGGGCTTCCAATCAGATGAAGTTATCTGTTCAACTTGATCAGCATCACATCCACAGGTGACACACAGACAGCAGATGAACATGGACACGACCAACCAACTAACCAATCAGAATTCATTTCGCAATGGACGAATCGCACACACGTCAGGTCAAGCCGTCAAAATAAAACCTTTGTTTCGCGAGGATCTTCTAGGGAGTGCAGCGATGTTTGCAGTTGTTGAAATGCACATGCATTGCAATCTGCAATGCTTTGCACATGTTCTGAGTTTCTGACCATTGACTGTACCAACAATGAGAGCTCCTCGAAAGAACCAAGAAATTCCTGGTAGAAGAAAGCGGATAAGGTCACGATGATCACGACACACACACGATATGATCATTATCATACTATAGTATCAATCTTTTGGTAGTAGTATCTAATTAGATCTTAACCTTTTTCCCCTATGACAAGGATGTTCTGAACTTTCTGTAATTCTTGGCGGGTGAAAAGAAAAGAGCAGGAATCATCATGCCAAATGTAAAGTTACTACAAAAATTATACAATCACCCTCAGTGAAAATAGATACTACACACAAAAGGTACTAGTACCGTACAAGGACCATCGTATACGACGTGGCCCTTGTTGTTTCAAAGGTGGCAATCTGGCAAATGGTTTGGTCCACGTGGACCATAAATGATACGATACAGGCAATCAGGCCTCTCTGTAAATCATCCGAAAAAACCATTCTCCTACACGCCTGCATGCTCAACGTGTGCCCGACAAAAAGTACCCAATTCGCTCAGATTTCGCCTTAAAAAACACTCCTAAATCTGAATCTCCAGAGTCCAAACAAAAACAAGAAAAGAAAAACAAAACATCGTGCTTGTCCACTAGACACAACGCAGCCTCTCTGACATGACGGAATGCACCACCAAAAAAACGAAAAAAAAAAGCTCGCAAAATTTCCCACCAAACAAAACGTTTCCCAGACCAAAAGGGAGAAAGAAAAAAAAAAGAACAGTAATTTGCACACCACAACACGAGTACACGACCTCAACCCGTAGCGTAGGTGAAGTGAACCACCCACTGACGATCGGGCCCCACCACGTCTCAAGGTGACGCACTGACCTAAAACCCACAAGTAATCTTCTCACTGACAATCCGGGCCCACCACGGCTCGCGTGACGCCCATCTCATCCCTGCAGCCACCAATACGTAAGTGGTTGCCGCACGAGCGAAAAGGCCACACCAACGGTCACAGATATCGGCCTCCTCCGCCTCCGCTCTTTTTTTTTCTCTTCTCTCGCTCGCCGTCTCCTCCTCTCTCTCGCCAAATCCCCCAAATTCCAACCAAATCCTCCATTACGCCGTCGCCAAGAGAAGCACGACGACGACGACGACGACATGGGCGCCGCCGATAACTCCGTATGGTCGCTCGTCGTCGTTTCTTCGAGTGGTTTTGTTATTAGCTTCTTCTTTGCTCAGCCGCTGCTGCTTCTTCTGCAGGTTATGCCGGAGAGGGGACGAGCGCCGGCGCCGGCGCCGGAAGGGGAAGGGGAGGCGAAGGAGAGGGAGATGAAGGTGGTGGTGGTGGACGAGCCGCCGGGGGCGGCGAGGCTGCAGGCGCAGCGGCCACTTGCGCCGCTGCAGGTGACCACGCAGGCGCCGCCGCCGCCGATGTCGGTGGCCTCCGGCGGCGTTATACCGCAGCCGCCGCCGCCACAGGTGGCGGCGAATTTCCAGCCCGGCATGATGCAGACCCCACCACAGGTAGGACTACTGAACAAATGCCCAATTTTTAATTGCCTTTTTGAATTGAAAATTGATTTCAGTGGTATTTGAATTTTCTTGATTTAAATAGTGAGATTGGGCTGAGTCTTTTTTGGGCATGTGGGTGTGTATGGAGTGAGATCGACTGTTTGTAGCACAAAACTGGTTGGTGGGCATGTCAATAATTTTGTTTTGGTGGAATCGAGCAACTCATTTGTATAGTCCCATCCTTCTCCACTTGACTTAAAAATTCTACGATCATGTGGCGGCTTTTGCTGCAATGGCAATGGCAAGAATGGATTTTTTTAACTATTTCCATGAAACTGTTCTTAGAGTGGGGAGACTGACAGTTGAGTCTGATCTCGTTTTAGAATTGCAGGCTACCAGTACTATTTTACTTGGAAATGAATTTTCTTTGTGTTAATCATATCTGAGTAAAGGAAAATGGAAGTCTTTTGCAGCTTGAATGTTGCAATGATACAATCAATCATGCAGATTAGCATTGTTTGCACACTGCAACAACCGAATAAATCAGTAACGCGTGCAGTTCTGTGCGAGCTCAAAGTTGCTGAAACTTTCGGTGACAGAAAAAGGGTGGAGTTAGGTGGTAGTGTTTGACACGATTTCTTAATCAATGTAGCCTAATAACGTATATCTTTGATTCATTAGTAGATAAACCATGTGTAACTTAAGCACTAATGCCTCCCTAATAAAACACCTATATAGAATAATGCACCAATGCTTGGAATCGAATCTCCAGTTCACCGTACAAGTTGATTTTCATGGCAATATTCCATAGGTGCCTAACCTATTACCCACCCCTTAGATCAAGTACTCCCCGTCTCAAAATATTGCTACCTAGTAGTGGATGTGACCTTTTCTAGTACTATGAATCTGGGCAACCCTCTGTCCAGATTTATAGTAATAGGTGATGTCTCGTCCATTACATAGTAGTGTTTTGATAGTATTTTGAGACAGAGGAGCAGTAAACTAAAGGTTCAGGTTACAGGACATGTGCTAGCTAATGTCCTATACTAATCCAAACTGGGAAGTACTTACTAATCGAGTAAACTAATCAACTTTGTTCGTGGCAGGTGGCGTTCGCGTCGCTCAACTCGCGCGTGTACACGAATGGCATCACGCTGTGCGTGTTCCTGGTGCACCTCGTCGCGGCGACGTTCGCCGTCGGCTTCTTCGTGTACCGTGCCGTCGAGGACATCGTGCGGCACCCGCGTTCCGCGAACGCGCGACGCGAGCGCAGCCTTCTGCGCAAATGGCTGCCTCCGGTGGAAGGCGCGGTGGCGCTGAGCATCGTGCTGGCGTTCGCGTGGCAGAAGGCGGTGCGCGCGTGGCCCCGCACCATGGTTGCCGTCATCCTTTGGTCCAGCTTCGGCGTCACCCTCGCCGTGGGCGCCCTCCTCATGTGCTTCTCGATGCCGGCCTGCGTCGGCCTCGGCGTCGCGATGGTCATGTTCTCCATCGGCACGGGGCTCTACGCGTGCTGGGTCACACGGCGCGTCGGGTTCACGGCGCGGGTGTTCGAGCGCGCCGTGCAACCCGTCGACAAGTTCCGGGGGCTCAACGGCCCGGCCTATCTCATGGTGGCGGCTGGGTTTGTCTACATTTCCGTGTGGTGCGTCGCGGTGATCGGCGCGGCGAACTACCGGTTCCCGGGGCTCACCATACTCGGCCTCGTGCTCAGCTTGATGTGGACGGCGGAGGTGATGCGCAACGTGGCGAACCTGACGGCGAGCCGCGTGATCGCGCTGTATTACCTCAGAGGGATGCAGTCCAGTGTTCAGTTCAGCTTTCAGCGCGCGCTGTCGTATAATCTTGGCAGCGCGTGCCTCGGATCGCTGTTCGTGCCCACCATTGAGGCGCTCCGTATACTTGCTCGTGGACTTAATCTTCTCGAGGGGGAAGATGAGTTCATGTTCTCGTGTGCTCATTGCTGCCTCCATGTCATGAACGCCATCTTCGAGTTCGGCAACAGCTGGGCCTTCGTCCACGTGAGTGATCTCTCAATGTCTCCGTCTTCTTCTCGCCGTTCGATCTTGGCTCATGTCGCTTCGCTTTTACTTATTTTCTGCAGGCAAACTTAATTTCAAACTTAATTTAAGGTTGATTTTGAGATTTATTTTTCATCGTAATTCTTTTTTCAGTCTTGAATTTTAAATCGTGAATAATTGTTTAGAAAATACGAAACAATCAGACTCTGGTTTTGACAATTGTTTTTTTTTTGGCAGATTGCGGCGTACGGGAGGGGATTCGTGCAGGCGTCGAGGAGCACGTGGGAGCAGTTCGAGAGGCTGCAGGGGATGCCGGCGCTGGTGGATTCGGACATCACGAGCTCCGTCTGCTTCCTCACCGGCGTCACCAGCGGGGCGCTCTGCGTCGCGCTCGCCGGCTCATGGACCTTCGCCACACACAAGCACTACACCGCCACCGTCTCTCTCCTCGCCTTCTTCGTCGGATACCTCATGGTTCGCACGCGCCTCTCTCTCTCTTAACCCATAAACACGATATTTTTTTAAGCTATTTTACGGTACTAAAGAAGATACTACCATTTTTTCTAGTATAAATTTAGTATTTTTTTATCTCATTACTAAATTTATAGTAAAATTTTGGTACTTCTCCTTATCTACTCTCAAGGACAGTAAAATTGTTTTTTTTTCCTTCGAACGCTAACAGAGATTGCGTTATCGTGTGGTGCAGACGCGGATTGGGATGGCGTTGCCACAGGCGTGCGTGGGTTGCTACTACGTGTGCTTCGCGGAGAACCCAATGTCGCGGCTGTTCGACAAAACGATACCGGATCGGCTGGAGAAGATGCAGGAAGGACGCGACCCGCTCGTGCCGACGCCGCGCTTCCCGCAGCAGCATCCCTGATCGACACGAGCAGAGAAGTCAGTCCGAAGCCTCAAGATATTTTCTTGCAGATAAACACATGAGAACGAACTAGAGATTGTGGGTGGTGTGATCTCATCATCCTATTGCTGGTGCAGCCTAAGTTGACCCGGTGATCTGCCAATCTTAGGAGTAGACGAGACGAGATGACACTCGTCGGTGCGTGAAATGGAAGGCAACTCTAGATGGAATCATGGAATCCTTGCCCATGCAGGATGTGCAGCAAGTATAGTCAAGCAGGCTAGCTGCTAGCAGAGGATTTGGGTCCTAAATTGATACACTAGGTTTTCTTCCCCATTCTGTAAATTTCCCCCATTTTTTGACACCTCCAATTTTTTGTTAGTGGAATTAGTAGATGGTGATAAGCCTGAAGATTTCGTATTTCAGGTGTGTAAACAGATTTTATAGGAAAATCTTGTGAATATGATTCATCTTTTGATTCATGTTGATAACTGATCTTTTCTTTTAATAGTAGCAATGTGTGATTTGTGCTTGTGATGCAAGACAATCATTAACGTGGCCTTATAGTTGGAAGGGCACAGAATATCAGAGCAGACATTAGTTGGACCAGACTGTTCTGGTGGGGGTTAACAACTTTGCATAGGGTTGGTTCATCAGGCAATAATGGATGGTAGATAGTGAAAAAAATGTCACATCTCAATTCTAGAGGAGTTTTTGTTTGTTTTGTTGGGTGAGTGGTGCGGGCGTAGTGACACAGCGAAAGAGAGGGAAAGAGAAATCACTACCAGACTAGGCTGAACAAAGCCATGAACTATCTGCGGACAGTATAGCATTTCATTTGATGAAGCAGGTGCACAATTAATTCAATGTACTCTCTCCACATGATCTTGTACTACAGACAACAGTCAATGGAAGGGTGAAAATGTAGCCGTGATTGCAATAGAACATATCCTGGCGTCCTGGATGACAAGTTATTGATGTGTAACTCCTGCCTTTTTCCTGTACTACAATCTAATGATGAGATTGTAGCCACCACATTAGCAGAAAAGATCTGTGGCCTTTGTTTTGTCGCAACTGGACAGGCTCTCGTCACGTTGCGCCACCTTTTTCGTGGTCCATCGCTGACTGATCACCGAGATTTTTTTACTGATCGTGTTTTTTAGTGCTAGGCTTTTTAGTTTTTACCCATGGGCCGTCGCCGTTGGTGGAATATTCGAGAGAGATGATTGGAACCTTTTCTTTCTTGTGCCGCCCCGTGACGAAATCTATCGCTTCCCCGGCAAGATGACGTCGCTGGCTCTTGGCGTATTTGCCCACTTTGGTTATCCTCCGGATCCATTTTTCCGTGGCTGATGATGGAGACGTTTCTTCCGAGTTACACCAACGTTTTCTCGTGTCGTGCCAGATCACAAAGGACAGGAGAGTATCTATCTCGATCGTTTTCTTTTCCGGAAGCGTATTTTTATTTTTGCCTTTTTTTGGTTTAGTATATCACGTATATGCCCTGGTTGTGATTTGGGACCTGTGAGGTGAAGAGGGCCTGGTTGATAGGCCGTGGGCTTGTTTTTGGGCCAAGTTGTGCTGGGCAAAGAGTTTAGGAATAAGTCCAATTTATGCCCCTCATTTTGACATCAAGTTTGAAAATCGTCCCTCAACTCCAATACCGGAAATATTAGACCCCCAAACTTAGCGAAACCGTTTAAAACAGGTCCTCCAGCAATATAGAGGAGTGGTGTTGCTGAGGTGGCATTGTTGGGCCCATATGTCAGTCCGATAGGAATAAAAATAAGAAACCAATCTCTTTGTCTTCCTCTCCTCTCTACCAGCGGCCCCGAACTGTCCGGCCGCCTCGCCCACTTTGCGCTGCTCCGGCGCGATGCGTCCCTCTTCCCCGTATGTGCTCCTCGACGCGGCGGTCGACGACGCGTCATCCCACCATCACCGGCGACGGCGGAGGAAGATGAGCACTCCACGCCTGTCGCTCTCCCGTCATGCTCTCGCCTCCCCACCATCGACGCGCCCACGGCCGTCGCGGAGCCGGCCCTTGGGGACGCATCTGCGGGCACCAGTTTCTGTGCGCCGACGTGGCACGGCCTGTTGGCCCATAGGCGAAAGCCCAACCCAACCTGGGAAGAAATCTTTCTGCATCCCAAAAGGTGCCCCTCAGTACTGACCGACCTCTCACAGGCTCACAGGTCCAATCATTGGCAACCACGGTCCACTGGGCTTTGGACCTACACCATCCGAGTGTGTACGGACCAAGATTATGGGCCCAGCTCTGATACCATTTGTTGGCCTATAGGCGGGAGCTCAACCCAACCCGGGAGAAAATCTTTTTGCACCTCAAAAGCTAGCCCATGAGGCGAGGTACTCTCCCACTTATAAGCTGGTGTCACTCCCCCTAAATTTCTAATGTGGGACTATTCCCAACACGGCCCACGGCCGGGAAGGAAATGGGAGTGGTCCAGCGGAAGCCGTACATGATGCTGATGAAGGTCCTCATCCGTCGCGCCGAGGAGCGGCGCGCGCGGTGGAAGAACCCGCCGGAGAACGGCCTCCTCATTCCGCACCTCGGCGCCGTCGCGCACAGGTGCACGTCGCACGGGAAAGCCTCCTCCGCGGCCTCGCCACGCTCGTCGACGCCGCCGCCGTCCCCGTGTGGCGGTGCAGGTTCGGCCCGGATGTGCACGTCGGCGGCGGCGGGCACGATGTTACATAATTCAGCGCTTCACCAATATGCATGGTTGTATTTTGTGTTCTTTTATGTTACAAGAAGGAGTGCGGCATTGTCGCTGCGCGCGTCATGTAAATGCTCGACGCATGCAGAGTTCATGCGGGAGCGAGTCCGAGTCAGTAGGATCTCAGTGCGTCGCGTTGTGAGCGTGTGCTGCGGATCAGGATATCATGGGCGGGGTGTGCGTAGTCGTGGGATGACACGGCTGATCATGGCGTGCATGCCGTTCATTTAGGGAAGTCTGTTAGAGTCTTTGTTTAAGTATTCAACATTCAGAAAAGCTGCCGCTTGGTTGCACCAAAAATTCCTAAGTGTGTTTTCTGTCTTCCGAGTTCGCGTGCGTTTTCCAGTTCACGATCGCCGGCGAGAGTTCGCCGCTTAGATACGAGATCTGGACGTGCGAGCGCCCCAGCGACGCGGTGAGGAACGCGCTGCACGCATGGCGGCGCGGCACGGCGCGCGACGTCGTCGGCTTCCCCTACTGCCACC
>CM002485.1:20456463-20491420 GCA_000325765.3 Leersia perrieri | reverse complement strand
ATAACAGAGGGGGAAACCCTCCCATTTCTTTTACTAGAAATGCCTCATTACAGCACCAGCGTCTTTCTTACATCAAAAAAAAAAACATAAAGCTAGCTAACTGCACACACAGAAGGCCACTCCTATTTGGTACAGCCGCAACATTGAAACTAATTTATGTAATATATATTTTTATATCGCTGTATTAAGAAGAATATGATGAGTGTGTGAGACTCAAACATAGGCCGTTTGAGCTCACAATAGCAGAGCCTTGTCCACTACGCTGCGACGCACCTCCCACGTAGAAATTTGAATAAGATGATGTAAGGATATATTTAAACGCGAGGATGTTACATGTTAAGCATATATTTTGTGTGTGTGTGGGTGTGGGTGGGGGGTATGTTGTGCGTGTTTTTCTAGTATAATGAAAATAAGAAAGTTCTTACACGTTGGACGAGTCCCATGACTGCCACCCTTGAGGCACAACGATATCAGTCATGGACATCTGGTAAAAGATGACAGTAGCAAACTCATTCCACGCACGGCCAAGATACTGCCGCCCGGCGCCCCGTAGCGAGCCGCCTTTGAACACCAGCCCACCGGGGGCATCGGCGCTGGGCCGGGCATAGGCCGTCACCCACCCTGGCTGCTCCAGCATCCACGACGAAGGCATGTTGGACTCTAGCGTACAGTTGTCGTAGATGGATTGGCCATAGCCGAAGATGAAGTCGACGCCGCCCTTGATGAAGCAGCGGTGGAAGTAGTGGCGGCCGATGAAGTCGCAGAGCGTGTCTTGGAAGTCGTAGAAGGCGCAGTCGTAGAAGGCGCTTTTGTTGCCGCCGACTAGTGCTGCCACCGCCTGGTCCGATTTGCTCTTGTCAAGAGAGTTGTACGTGTTCTGTTACAAAACATGCCATGAAAGCCATGTGTCATACCATCAGCGGCGGAGCTAGGATTTCACCAAAGGGTATTCAAACTTTAATACAAGGAAATGAGCATGAGATGTTTCAAAAGTTAAAATAATATCATAATAGATGTCTGGGAAGGTTTGAGCGGCTCAAATTGGTCTATTTAGGCTGTAAACATTGCTATTCAATCCAATTTATGAGTATATATGCATGACATGCCTATATATACATTTTTTTGACAAGATATAGTGGGTATTCAAGTGAATACCCTTGAATACACTATAGATCTGCCCCTCATACCATACTCCAAAGCCAGATTAATTTAGTCATGCAAGCAAAAGAAAGACACTATATGGTAACTAATACTATATCTATCTAAAAATATAAATATTTGAAGGTGAGATGTGACACATCCTACTAATGAAATGAATCTAGATTTGTCCAGATTCGTTGTACGGATCTTAGTCACATCTCACCCGAAATGTTTATATTTTTGGATGAAGGGAGTTTTTTTTTTTAAGAATTCACAACACACTGAAATGAAATCTATTTGTTAGAGAAAGAAAAGACATTTTTCTCAAATATTCCTAAACTCACAACATACTAAATGACGGGTTGAAAATGTAAAAATACAGATTTGTTTGAAAAAAAAAACTTATTTGTCCATTACACTAATGAAGACGCGCACCTATGAGCACTCATCCGGGCACGCACACCAGACACATATTCTCATGAGCATATGTACCTTGAAGGCGATGTTGCGAGCGATGAAGTTGTCAGCGAGAACGATGAAGGTGGCACTTTCGAACGTCGGCGAGGTGGTGACGTTGCCGGATGAACCGAACAAGTCTTTAATTGTCCTCTTGACGGTAGAGTGGGCGTGAGAGTCAAAGGCGAGCTGTGTGTTCCACGAGCCATCCCCCTCCAGCAAGATGAATGGTTTTCCCCTTGGGATGGTGATCTTCTCCCTGTAACGCATACACACATTCACCATCAAATCTTTGTCAAAATTCTCCAAAAATTCAAACATTGTTTGCAATGGATTTGTACACGTACTTGTAGATTCCAGCCTTGACATGAATCCTGATCCACTCGCGGTTGCCGTCGGGCACGAAGTTCACCGCCGACTGGACGAACTTGAAGTCGCCGCCGCCTTGCTGGTCGACGGTGAACGTCCTCGACACTGGCAACGGCGCGGAGCTCGTCGTCGTGACGGACAACGCCGAAACCAGCAGCAGAAGGAGGAGGTGACAACGGCGAGACGGCTGCATTTTGGACACGAATCTTGTTGAGAAGAATCTCTCGATCGATCGCAGGATTTATCTGCTGATTATCAGGCCAAGGCGCGGTGCGTTTATTCCAGCCTGTCTGCCGTCTGCAGGGTGGCGTTTTACACTTTAAAGTGACAGATTTGGTAGTGTTCAACTGGCTTCTAATATTGAGTTTGTTTCTATCCGGGTACATTTTTGCATTAAAACACGGCGGAAATAATGGTTAGTTTTTGCTAATGATTAAAACCCTACTACACTAGTAGACAATCTCATTTATGGAGGATTTTGGCCTTATCTTATATATCACTTATAGAAATGATTGTTTTCGTAGTTCTCCGTCCATTCATAAATAATTATCGCTTTTGACTTTAAGTTTTCCTAATTTAACCAATAATATTTTGTAGTAACAATCTAACTATTTAGCATAAAGTTGAGTCACTAGATTTGCGATTGAAATAGTTTTACTACTAATATATTACATTTAACTCTGCTCACTTTGACCTCGCTAAGAAATAATGGTCAGAGTTCATCTAGCCTAGATCTCACAATTTTTCATAACATACCTTCATATATACCTCTAATACTGTGTTTATATAATTCCAAAAAGAGATAGGCAACTCATTCCTTATTTCTTAAACCTGGACAAACTATGCCTATAGGTTGACTCGATCGATAGCACGGGTGACGAAAACAAAGGGTATTCAATTCACATTTCGTACTCGTGACCTGTTTATTACCGTTCTATCTCTTCTTTTACAGGATAGATAGGATTCATATTTTTCGATTGTAGGGTCGAGGTTTGCCCTACCTACAACTTTGTAGGGCTGTATTGCCAACCGTTCCCTATCTCTATAGTACAAACGCCCTCTATTTTAAAGTCATTAAACAAATATTATGTACTACATCTGGAATTTTTTTTACGCCGGCTAGCTTAAATTTGAGCTAGCGGATGTCAAAATATTGAAATATGGAGGGAGTACATAAAGTGATGAAGTCAAGAAAAGAGGTGGATGACAATGTGTTAGATCAGGCTCAGATGGAGCAAAACCATTCCCATATGCAGATATGCTTATGCCCATCGGACATGACAAATGATACCCAATATGACATGTAAAACTCAGTGTCTATGCCCATACCCATCGGGAAACCCGGTGGGTACAACATAATTAATATCTCCATAGATATACAATTAAATAAAAAACAACATAATTAAGCAATACAGATTGCCGTTTATAAGCTAGTGTAACCATCAAAGTTTGAAGTGTTAAACAAGTCTTCAGTTTAACACAATCATTCAGTTATTAATAAGCGTATATTACATTATCCTAAGATATTAATTATACTCCCTCCAGATTTCTTTGTTCGACGTTGGTTAGATCAATTTTGAGCTAACCAATATCAATTATTTAAAACCGAAGGGAGTATTAAACAACTAATGCATGCAAATTATTATTATTTGTATATACAAATTGTCATTTGAGTTGTACATCTACGTATGTGACTAAAATGTATCAGGGTATCGTATCGCGTTTAGGTTACCCATTGGGCATAAAACAACACACTCTCACCCACTAAAATTTCGGCACTTAGTCGGGCATGCCATTGACAAAAAAAAAAAAAATTAAACACATGTGCGTGCCCATCAGGCACAGCACACACAAATATCCAATACCCACGAGTAGAATTGCCCTTCACAGACGATGACATGTGATGACCGGCTTGATCTTCTTGTTGTTGTTGATGACCAGGTTAAAAACTGTAACATTGAGAACGGTGCCGTAGCCCAGTGGTAAAAGTGCTAGCAGGTTCGAATCCCATTAAATTTAGGTTTTCTCACCATTTTCTTCTCTATCAATATCTAGTGCTAAGTCCCTCCTTAGCATCAAAATTTTAAAAAGCTTCTTTCAAAAAAAAGAAAAAAAAACTGTAACATTGGCTACAGATCACCAAAAAACACATTGTCAAACCACGTGTATAGTGACTTGTTAATTATGTAATAAAAAAAATTTCTTGCCTTTTCTTATATTTATATTTTTTCAGGCATTGCTTTTATAGAAATCGCACTTAACATAAATCCAAAATGCTGTTGCTCTACCATTTGTTAAAGGTTGCTCCACGGTTAACTGCTGCTCCTTTACCAAATGTCAGTTCAAGAAATGCTTTTCAGGCCCAGTGGCTGTGCCATAGGGAAAAGTTAAAACTGAAACACCGCGCGTTGCTACGAAAATATTTTATGACGGTAATACAAATAATTGTTTTACTTTCTAGATAAAGAACATGACCTTGTTATATTCAACTTACAACACACACTCTTACGAAATAAAAAAAACATATATTAAGATCATGGGGTTTACATTGGACCATGTATGTGTTGGAATTTTGGTCATAAATCGGCATATTTTAATCCAGAAAAATAAAGTACTAAACATAACAAATATAAATATATGAACTTGAAAATAGCATTCTCAAATTGTAACATGACTACGAGCATGAACAAATTAGAAATGAGAACACACATATACCCTGTGAATTGTCCATTGTTGCTGCTGGAGACTTTGTTGGCACCGTCCCCTCCGTTGCTGTTGTCGTTGCTATTGAAACCATCACCCGTGCCGTTGCCGTTGCCGTTCACACCATCACCTGTCTCACCCGCCATGATGTTGCAAAGAAAAACAGGAACTAGTCGAAGATGAGCCGGAGCAGTCGCGCTGAGACGCTCCCCAAAAACTTGATTGCCCGCTACTCGTGCAGGTTAGCAAGCGGACAGAAGCTTCGGAGGCCTGCTCGTTCCAAGAACTTGTGCACGCAAGTGCTTGGAACCGGGGATGAAGAAACGCAACACAGAAGTATATCTTTTTCTCTATATTTAGGAGATGAGAATCATTCTAACAAGATAGAAGAGAATATGAAGTGACTCATGGAAGGGGAAGGGACTTGACATTCATCAATCACCGTTAGCCATCCATCACTACATAACCATCAACTCCCCATAAATTAGAGTTGTTAACATTTCTCAATTAATCTATAGATTAACTCTCACAAATGGTTTTAACTTTCTTTCTCTTGATCACCCATGAAAAACATGTAATTTCTTGCATGATGGGCTTAGCATAATGAGCTTAATCACACATGAATGACATGTAACTCCTAGCATGATGAGCCTTGGAATTTATTTGATTAATTTTATTTAATTGGTTAATTAACCAATTAAATCTATTAGTATGGACTTTCGATGCAAAAGATAAAATGATATGGCTATATGAGAGTATAAGGGAAAGAAGTAGGATTAATTGGTTTCATGCCATTGTAATTTTTCTGGGTCGAAGAAATACCATCACTATTCACGATACCAGTTCGATACCATTGCATTTTTATAAATTCGAAAACATGCCACTACCGTCACGTTTTCCATTCATCGACTCAGCTCTCCGTCTCCTTTCTTCATGTTTCCTTTTCTTCCGTTTTCTCCCCTTCTTCCCTTCCTCTCCTGTTGACCATGCCGGCAGGAGAGCCTCGGCGCCGGACCGCCACCTCCTCCATTTCCCCGCCTACCATATCGTCGTCCCCATCTCCATTTCCCATCTTTCACCCACTCTCCAACCACCGCCTCCTCCCTTGTCGCCCCCGTCCCTAATCTCACCCCTCCCCGACCTTCCGCTAGCAGGTCTCGCGCGGCAATCTCCTTCCTCCTCATCCAGGCGAACTCCTGTGCACGGGGTATCCAGGCGGACACCGACGCGAGCTCGCGTCGGTAGGTTCGAGGGCGCCGCCGCCACCCCCTTCCTCCTCCATGTCGTTCCACAGCCACCCGTCGACATTGATCGGGCGAACTTCGCCCCCGTCCCCCGTCCCCCGTGCCTTCCTCCACCTCTGTGACCCCGTCGTGCCCACGCCTGGATCTAGGTCACAGGCGGGTCGACACTGTCGTCCCCTTGCCAAGCGTGGTAGCGATGTGGTCGAGGAGCGCCGGTGGTGAGGCGGCGAAGACGCAGCCAGTCTCCGAACACTGGCAAGCGCACTGGTGGTCGTCGACGATGTGGTGATGACGTAGCTCCGGCAACTGTATACCTCATTGGGGGCACTGTATCTTTGCCGACAACACAAAGTGGCACTAGCCGCCGCCATCGTGTTCGCACGAGTGGCACCGGCCACCAGCGATCGTACAGCACAGCGACCTAGAGGATGGAAGCGGCAGAGGCGGAGGAAGGCGTCGGAGGCGAGGTGCATGGCAAAAGCGGTGGTGTACAGCAGGGAGAGGAGGGAAGGAGGCGTGGGGAACACGGGCAAGACAGTCAAGGACAATGTCGTCGGGGAGGGCGGAGACTGGGGACGCTGGCGACAAGGGAGGATGCGGTGGTTAAGAGTGGAGGGATGCCAGCGACGTGGGGGGAAGGCGGTGGTTGAGATTGAGGACGCCAATGTGGTCAACGGAAGAAGGAAAGAAGGGGAGGAAATGGAAGAAAGCAAAAATGAAGGAATGAGACAGAAAGATAAAAAATATGGCGGCAATGGTATGTTTCCGATTTTATAAAAATTGCAATGGCACCCAGCCAGCATCGTAAATAGTAATGGCATTTCTCCGACCTAGACAAATTGTAATGACCTGGAACCAATTAACCCGAAGTGGAAGTAATACAATTTTTACCATAGATGATCGTCCAAGGGCTAAAAACATTAAGATGATATTGCTTAATGAGAGGATAGAAACAACATTAACAACTTTATAGTTATATTGGATTAGCAGTATCCAGCAACTCATTTGCACAGTATCAAAACCATGTCCAAAACTGATGAAGTCTGCTGCAAGCGCCTCCAAAAAAGAAAAGAAAAATGAAGTATTGCCTAATCCTCATCAGTTCAGTATAATGTATTTTAAATTAACATTTCGATTACAGATGGAACACTTAAATACCGAAAATATATTCCGAACAAGACAGTAAATTGCTAGGCCAACGAAACAATCTATGGCTAACTAAACTGATACATGACATCTCTTCGCCACAATTGAACTTCCTTCCGTTTCTGCATTTGCAGAACAAGGCTAAGAACTAAGATACATATGTACAGTGGGGCCTGTTCCATCTCTTTTTTTCAAGGAGATTTCATGGTAAGCCCGCACATGAACGGGGGCATTGAAGAACTCTTCACAGCTCAAAAACGAGAAAAGACCAAATCAAAATTATATAACCTGGAAAACAATGAAAGCCGTCAGATGAACATAATACAAACAGAAAAAAAATGCACCATGCAACTGAAGCTATGGAAAAGATTATGCATGTACCATTAAATATTGTCAGAAATTATCCGAGAGTCTCCAGTAGCGAGATATTGTCACTCTGCCATAACGAGAGTATGAGTTGAACATTACTACGTCATCATGAAAAAGGGAAAGTCCGGAAAAAAATGCAATCGAGACTGCTTAAAAGGTTATTATCAATAGGTACCGCGTCAGAGGCTCCACAACGGTTATCATAAAATGAGGTGGAAAGCACCTGATCCCAGTCATCTAGGGTGTTTATCATGATTGTGTCTTCCATGCCTCCTCCAACCTGATTTTGCAAGGATGATTAATACGAATGGTATGCACAATTGTTTGAACACAAAATGAAAACGGCTATTCTTGGCAATACATAACATGCAAAACAAAGTGTTCGCAATCATGAAGTAATTGTGAACCTAAAAGAATATGATTTCTTTAAAAGCACAAGAAAATATGAAATACCATACCTCCTTCATGGGCATTTGGATGGTCCATCGACTGTCTAGGGGGAGGAGGGTACTTAAACCTCCTAGGAGGCATAGACCACGCAGGGCCTGGTCCTGGGCCTGGTGGAGGATTTGGTGGTTGCCCACAATGCAATGGGGTGGATGGACCATCAAAATGGTCTGGAAACGGGGGGCCTGAATATCATTGACAACAAATGCTTGTCACAATAAAGTCAAATTTATGAAAAAAAACATGTGGACTAATCTTGTTGTTCGGGAGAATTGCTAATATATACATGAAGGCAACTAGTTATAAAACTGTCTCATAAATATGTCAAAATACCTGGTGGGAAGTGTGGGGGAAACCTTCCTCTATCAACAACTTCATGGTGCATTTGTCCCCTAACTGCTCTTTCATCAAAGTGATGTACTCTATCATCAAAATGATGTGCCCCATCATCAAAAAAATGCTGTCCATCATCGAAGCGATGCCCTCCATCGTCAAAATGATGCCCTCTATGATGAAAGTTATGTCGCCTATCATATGCATGGTGTCCTCTGTCATGCTCACTGAACTGATGCCTCTCAGGATAGGACGAATTGCAATTCCAAGGTTGTGCACCTTGTTGGTGTTCAGGAGGTACATATGGGTACTGGTTTGGAAATGGTGGATGGGGTGGTGGCTGCAAGTGATATGCATTATTAGATGGCGGCAATGGTGGTGGTTGGTGATAGTTATTTCCATGATGTGGTGGTACTGAGGGCCCAGGAAAATGGGGTGCAGCAGGGTGAAATGGTGCGACAGGAGGAGGTGGTGGTGGCAGCGGCATCTGATTTGTATGCCCACCATACCCACAATTGTAGGGTGCTGGAGGATGCGATGGAACTGAACAAGGATCCGTATTTCCTCTGTTGTTTGCAACAGAATGAGGGTGTTGCTCTTGAACATTCTGCAAAAAACAGTTAGACATTTTAGATTCACGTTGTATAATAATTCATAATGGACTTCTTACATTATAACTAAACATACATATGTAGTTCTTGGAGGATCTGGTCGAGCTTGATCAGCTGCCAATGCTCCTTGCACCTGTGAATCTTGAAACACAGGACAGGGTAGACGTGGCAAAGGTGGTGGAGATGATGGCAGTGGAGGAGGAGAAGGAGGTCTGTCATCAGGTAAGGGTGGAACTGAATCAACATTCTGCTTGGTCGTTGTACACCTAACAGCAGTTAGATCTGGTTGGCATGGGGAGATAGCTTTCCCTTCTGCTTCAGAGGACGGGGCTAAATCCTCCATTTCAAGATCACCGTCAACTTCTTCCAGGACGAGTCGATGCTTCATCACATGCATTTTAGATGCCTCTTGCTCATTAGCACCTATAGCTTCATGTTCAGGAGTAACAGCTTCAAAGCTCCTCTCCTCAGAGGAGCTTCCTTCCTCATCTTCAAGTAGTTTTGTGCAAATTAAATTTGGAAGATTAAAACCAGTGTTGCTGTGAAGAATCAATCATATAAACATGAATGAGGTTTAGAATGCACAAATGCACTAAAAGGTAATTAGTACAGAAAGATGATAGAACACAGTTCAGCATGCGCAGATTAGTTTAGCTACCCATACAAAATCAGTACACACCAGAAAGCTGAAACGCAAACCACAATGCTGTCTGACAAATAAATATTTTCACGTTTTTAGTCTTTAAATACCTTCAGTTTGTTCTGCCATTCTCCATACTACTAATTTTCACCTCTATGTACCTATGTACCTCAGCAATGCCCTCATGAGATATTTTATAGGCTTGATATTTTTTTTTACTTTATTTTACCAGATTTTGTAGCATGTGTACAGAGAAAATTATCAAAAAGGCCAACTAGAATGATCATTTGCCAGTATCCAATTTTTGGTAAAGGGACCCAATTAGGTTTCAGGAGTCAGGAGCTGATGCTTATTCCTCAGACGTCGTCATTGTTTCTTTTATCCATACTTATCGGAAAAAACGACATGAATATACAAGGAAGCAAAAAAGGTAGGCAAAATAATTTCAATACCCAATGAACCAGGGACATAAACAGCCCCAGCAAAGCACTGAATGAGCCATAGAAACAGGTTCTTGAAGCGGACGAGTGATCTACCTTCCATACTCATCGACAAGCATTCCTTCATTATCCCGCAGAGGGTCATTCAGAGCTCTCTCTGTCCCTGATGGACGACGAGAGGTCCCAAACGATGCCTCATTGAGAGCTTCAAGCTCTTTAATATGATAGCGGATGATGTATTCTGAAAGGGTTTTCCTCTCAAGCCAGAGCTTCAAAACCTAGTAAGAAAACGCACAAGCATTTAAACAAAGGTGAAATAAGACCAAAAGCATAATCTTGGTTGTAAACGTGTGTAGGCCAGGCACTGAAAGCACTTGCCTTAAGACATTGCCTTCGATTTTCCCATGCTGAATTCCCAGGAGGTGCAGCAGCATTCACTATTCGGGGTAGGACGGCTTGGATAAGAGAAGGGAAGGCATTGCCAACTCCACCTACAAGATTTATGAAAGTACATTGAAAACCCTCGGCATTCAAAATACTGAGAAAACATGCAAAAAACTAATGTGGGCACCTTTCTGATTGCGACAGCATTGTATTATTGAATCAACAAGGAAGAACAGATCCACCCTTTTATACAAATTAGTTTCTTTTTCCAGGTATTCAATGATGATATCCATTACCTGATTATCAAACAAAAAGCAGGTGGATAAATAAGTACAAATACCACACTGATCAGCTCAATAAAAACAAAGAGCATAATCTTTTAATTATAAGATTGAATGAAAGCCAATATAATCCAGACAGAACAGTATGCCTGCAATGAAAAATTAAGAATGAATAAGCATGTCCATGGTCTAACCTCACCGGCAATGCCTTGCTTATCACATTCCAGAGCAAGACGTGTTGCACGGCCTATACTTTCTTTCGTTCTTGTTAAGGAACCAAGGAAAGTCTCAAAGACCCTCCGTGCTGAAATGGCTTCATCATGACCTGATAATTTATTGAAGCCCTTCTGTTGCATATTATCGAAGGGAATTGTACCACTACTTTGCTGAGTATGAACCCTATCTGTAGTGGACCATATTGTATGATTTGAAGGAGAACACTGACCACCTGACCATTCCTTGACTGAAGGTATATTAGCTGAAGATTCAGGAACAACATTGGAGCAGAGAAAACTGTCTATGAAAGAACTTGGCTGAGAGGATCTTCGAGTATGCGCAGCAGCAATTAGTTCTTTCATGGGCATCAAGTCTGGAGATAGACTCCTACCCTTAGGGTGCATTATGTGGTTTTGTTCTTTCAGAGCGGTTGCTGAAGAACTGTGCCTACAAGATGAAATAATGAACGTTATCAATCCTTCCAGCATGATTAACATGAAAGTTGACGAGGTACAAACAAGAAAAGTTACCAAAACACACAATGAAGATAATGCTTTTTCTTTTCCTTTTTTTGATCAAATCACTGTAGGGGAGGCCACCACAGTTTAAATTTTATTTAATTTAATATAATAAAGAGAATCAGGTACAATATTTACAAGAAATCTAACCACAACTGAAGCACATCTTTTCTAAGGGATTTAATCTATGGAGAAGAAGAGTAAGATCTGCTACATGAAGATAATGATTTTATAGTTCACAATAATAGTATGTCAACTGTAAAACCATGAATTTGCACCCTAAAAATGGGACCAATCATATGACTAATAGTCCATAGTAGTGTTTTTACCATGTGTCCATTTTCCCTTGAAATTTTGTAACGCATGGAGAGAATTAATACATACATATTCCCAATACAATTGAATGCGTATAGATTACATAAATACATATATTTCTACATAATATAAGCAGATATTGTAACTACCAACATGGAAAATGTGTTTTTGGTTGGTGATCAAAATCACCCATTGCCAAAATTGGCAATGACAACTTTTGTTTAAAAATTGTTTTTCCACTGGATTAGCCAAGTTTTGGTCTGGTAGTGGAGAACTGAAATACAATGATTATCTTAGGGCTTATTGGCAACAAACCAAGTGGGAAAAAAAATCAGTAAAGCAAACTTTGCCTTAATGCGATGATTAGCCTGTAAGCATATGACCTAATTTCACATGTAGAAGATCTAGCGAGTTCTAAACGTCCTACTCCCTCTCTGGTGCCATAGAAAGTGCAATAGACCGTCAATCATAATCGTTGCATTATTATGTACCAATAGATACAGGCCAAAGCTATCAATGTGTTAAGCCAGTTTTGTAACTGCAGTATAAAAATATACATCACTATATAAGAAAAGGCAGTTACAGGAAGAGTTTATGCTGACGTGCAAAGAGACAAGAACATGGTTAAATTGAGAAATACACCACTGCTAAGATTGCTGCATTTAATTAATTATGTGAAAACATGCAACGAGTCTAGGTAGAGTGAAAGCCTATGCTTATATGGCAACAAATGGAGCATTTGCTTTGACAGGAAATAGAAAGCTTACAGCTCAAATGTCTGGGAACTTGCATCAGATTGGATACATGAAATTTTAGTGACCAAAGAAGATGCACTTGTCCGGTCAGACACATTAACTGTTGGTTTAGCCAAACGAATATCACCATGTAGCACGAAGTTACAGTTCCCATTGGAGCTTGGAACAACATTTGCTTGGCTAACTGGTTTGGTAGACCCATTAGCGTTTTTGACAAAGTCATGAGCAGGGCCACCATTTGGTTCCATCGAGTCATTCCCACTTGCTTTTGACTCCATGGAATGGATTGGAGCTTTTTCACAGACATCATTATCAGCCCTGCTACAAACAGGCAGCGGGATGTTCTTGTTATCCATGTGCACTTCTTCAACAACTTTCTCTTTCATTGAGTTCTGATTGCATACATTTTTCAAATCCAAAGGAACAGTAGAGGGGAGATTCTTGTGTAGGATCTGCTTTTCACCAGTTGGGGTATCTAAAGAATGCCCACTTGAAGAAATAGTAGGACTTTTGGTAATTGAAGATCTTGAAGCTTTGGCAATTGCATCTAGAGAGTTATTGGAAGGGGAACTTCCTCCTGAAGCTGCAGAACTTTTCAGGATTGGCTCCTTTGATTTTTGCACTTCGAAAGGATTACTGATAGTTTCAGTTGCATTAGCAGACATAGCTTCTAAGGCACGATGAAGACGTTTGGATGGAGGCAAAGCAGCTTCGCCATCCAATGACAAAATTTTTGAATGATATTCTTTATTCTTGCAGGAAGTTTTAGTGTCTCCTGATGGCATAAACAAGTCTACTTCGGATGAGGGATCCATGCTAGGGGGCATGTCAGCTGAATGATCTTTTCCGAGTTCTGCATACAAGTCATGTTTATGACATTGAGTTGCACGTGTAGCCAGCTCTGTTTCGTTTTCTAAAACAACACGCTGATCAACTGTTGTGTCCTCCAGAAGAGCTCTTCCCATACGGACCCTTGCCCTTTTGACCAACGGTAAGTGTTCGTCTCCATCTGACTTGTTGACTTCATTCCCTGAATTTGGGGAATCTGCAAGATTTCCACTAGACTTGGATTGCAATTCTTCATCCATTTTTGGTTCCACATTAACGATAGGATTATTAATGTGATCTGTGTGCGGTTTCCTTTTTCTCTTAAAAGTGACTGTTGTGCTCATGGAATGATCAACTGTTCCATTCTGTTTGGCTTCGCTTTTAGAGGCCTCAATATGCTGAATATCTTGTACATTGGCAATAACATTCAAATTTTTATCATCAATAAACACCGAAGAGTCTCCAGGTTTACTGCAGGTACCTGGACTGGAATCATCCTCTCTGGCTGGAAGAGAATCTGTGTTTGGTTTTTCATCACCAATGCATTTATGCTGAAAAGAATGTGCATGTTTATCATCAGAGATCACGCCATCACATGGTTGATTAATACTACTCATTAGTCCGCAAGAATCTTCAGTTGTTCTTAGTTCAGCACCTAACGAACTTCTCAACTTCCGTGGAGATGTAAGAATACCAAGGGTGCAAGAGTTTTTTTGCCGAACATCATTTCGGTTCTTCTTTGAGAATGACGTGGAAGGCTCATCAGGTGCAGAATTCATAACACAACGGCCACTCTCCATTGCAGCAACATTTGAGTCAGGGTTATTGATCGCATTATGATCCATGGAAGATGCAAGAGCAGGGCAACTGTCTACCTTGTTATCATTGACTAAGTCAGATTCTTTCCCATGACCTTCATGGTAAAAATTGCCATTCTGGGAAGCATTTTCAACATCTGGTTGCACATCTGTCCCAGTCATATCACTCTTATTATTACCCTCTTTCTTTAAAGAATCATAAATCTCAACAATTTCCTTAACTGCTCGAACAAAGTCTGCCCCTTTGCCATGTCGTTTAGCAAGAAGAGATTTCCTTTTCTCTTCAGTGAATGCCTCAAGGTCAGTATAGTTGCAGAAAGCACTACAATATCAACAATTTATGTCAGATAAATTAGTGAATTAAGAATAATCTGTTGAAGGTGGGGCCACATCCACACAATGGTAGCATGCAATGATTAACTAATCTAAATAGGTCTCCTACCTTCTGGATGGCATACCTACTCCCTCCAGTTCCATAATTCTTGACGTTTTGGACAAGGTTTAAGTCAAACTTTGATTGTAGATAACTTTTAAAGCATTTAATTTAAAAACTTGAAAATCATATGTACAGATTTGTGTTCAAAAGTACTTTCACAGAAGTATGAATTTCTTAGGGTATTCATTTATATTCTAGTAAAAAAACAATGGTCAATGATATTTTGAAGACCGTGTCATTGTCCAAAATGTCAAGAATTATGAAACCGGAGGAAGTATGCTATAATGCTTAATCAACAAATATTTATGAGTTCTGACTAATTACTGAAATGGGTATTTTAGTAGATTAGCTCATAGATATTCCAAGCGGCATTGCAAATGAGTAACTACACAAGCATTTGATTAGATCGATAATAGCTATGGTCGCGTTCGGATGAGCTCTCATCAAGGCGTATGCTATGTCTGAATTGATTTCGGCAGCAAAACTATTTCTGAAAAGTTGACAGCTATTCGGAGAAGCTACACGATGCATGCAGCAAATAAACAAATCAACATAACAAAAATGTGAACGCAGGAAAATTAAATTTAAATAAATACTCACATCTGTTTAGTCCCATAGAAGTAGACCAGCAACTTCTTTTTGGCTGAAGAAAGGCCCCATTTCTCTGGCTCACTAATCTGTAACAGTGTGGATATTCATAAATTGAAGTGCTGATGATTTAAACAAATAACACATGCTCTGGGAAACAGAAAATACTTGTAAATAAACCAAATCTAGGAATGCTAAAAAAGAAATGGAAAGCGTAAAACCTAGAGGCAGCTTTATGCTACAGACCCTAGCTTGATGGAAAAATCAAAAGTGAAATTCCACCAAAAGGAGTAGGAAGAACTTACTCTCTGAAACAAGAACGATTGAATGCAAGGACAAGATTCATAAATTATTGTGTGGATACATAATTATAAAAGCTAAAACAGGGGACAGATGTCTGACAGATTAAGACTTTGCTAACAGCAAGCTCACCAATATCATGAAAAGGAACACTTACAATAAATAAAAAGTGAATGCTTAACAATTGAAGAGCAAGAGGAACTAAAGTAGTTTACTATAAAGCATTGCACAGTGCACACAAACATCTTGAAAAACAGATTTTGTATCTTATGCCACAGATAGAAGAGACCAATGATAACAACTACACGTAACCATCAGTCCACCAAGGTTGTCCATTTACAAATCACAGTGCCAAATGAACCAAATATATGATGCATATGCATTGATTGATAAAAGATAAGCAGCAAAGCACGAATGTGTGAGTTACAGGAAACTATTCGAAGTTTCAAACCCTCAGGATGTATCACAAGAAAGCTCTACAGAACTTTATTATCCTCTACCAGACCTAAGGCCCAAAATGCCAGGGAGCTATACTGTGGTCCGGGATACTTCAACACAAACATCGGCAACAGAAAAAGGTTGTTATACCTCAAACACAAAGATGACCCAATGATCACCAAGTTGTTTCTATACTACTCCCTCTGTTTTGAACTAATTTGAACTAACCAACATCATTTAAAAAATAGGAGTATATTGTCACCTCTGAGAGAGGAATGTCAACTGTTGCTGGCAAAAATCACACATATCTAACCATTACAAGGATGCAACTGTCGAGGAGTATAATTTGTGGAGACATCCCAATATGGAACATCGGAATCCAGGGCTAAATAATCAAATATCTGATTTGTGTATCCCTCAGCTAACAGCTTATGTTCCTTACACGTATACCAATATACTGTACCGGCAAGGGAATAGAATAGGAGTACACGTACTGAGTGACTGAATGAAATTAAACAATAGTTTATATTTATTAAGGATGGTTGTTTTACTTTTCTATAACTATATAGGTAAAAGCCTAGTCGCTACAAAAGCTAACATTGTTTATCCAGCTAAGAAAAATCATCCAGAAACCATAGCAAACACTATGGTAATGCTAGCAAATAATAATTAGCCAAAAGGAGGTCCTTCTGGCCCAAAAAGATTATTGAACACCACCGCATTAGTACCCACCAATGTTAAGCTTCCTGAATCTGACCCAGTCCAAACTCTATGCAGTCCAACCCCAAGGCCTTCAATATTTGAGAAATACGTGAAATTACAGATAGAAATAACAACTTAGAGCATGTAATTATCGCGAACTCAAGAAAAGATCAAACCTATTTACATCACGATCTACCTATCTGATACCATCCTCGTAGTACCCAGAACCCTAAGCATGTTCCTCACTAAGAACCCCACTATAACCACAAAAGCTAGCACAGATTAAAACTAGGGTACTAAATCAGATCAAGCAGGCACCTAAACCTCGGTTTTCTCAACACGAATCAACGAAGCGCAGTAAGTTCACTCACTGCATGAATCCCCAAACCCTAAGTTACCCAAACCACTACAGGAAGCCCTAGATCAGAGACCAATCAATCAGTCCTCCCCACTCACCATGGCCGGCCACGCCGGGAAGCCCTTCATCTTGGCGAGCACGAGGTCGCCCACCTTCCACTGCGCCGCCGCGGCGGCTAGCGCCTCAGGCGGCGGCAGCGCTGCCGGATGACGGGGTGGGCGGCGTGTAGAGGGTTCGAGGTGGCGACGGCGGCGGCGGCGAGGGAGGAGGGAGGCATGGAGCGCCGGAGCGGCGGGTTGGGGGAGGCGGCTTAGGCTTCGAGATTTTTCTCTTTTAATTTGGTTTTCTCTTCTCTTCCCTTTTCTTTTCTTTTTCATTTCTGTGCATTTTGGTCAGGTCAGGGGAGGAGGAGGGAGTGGGTTTGTTGTGGGTACTGGGCCATAGAATGGGCCTACTTGGGCTTATGGGCTTTCAAGAGTAGTTTTATCGATAAACGCTCTGTTACAGTTAAAAAAACCCAGTAAAATTCAAACAATATTTGTTGAAAATTTAATTTTAGATCATATTTTTACTTGGCCAGCTTGACATGGCTCGACCAACATTGTACATGGTCACCGTCGCATTTTGAAACCGAACTCCGGAAACTACAGATGTTGGATCATTAGTTCATAACCCAGTGAATCCAAAAATCCAGGAAATCCCACTCCCTCCCAAGGTGCTGTGGTGTTATCATTACCCAGTGAATACAGAAATACAAGAAAAGCAATTCTTTGTCTCGATAATGCAGAGATGTTGGATAAAAGGACAGAACGAATTGAAAGAACCAAACCAACTCCTGACAATTTGACATCACTTTGTTCACGTTAAGTGTCCCATAGGCCGTAAAACATGCTGGGAAACAAAAGCTTTTTACCAGAGGCAAAAGGGCACCACCACATACTGTGGTAATGCTTGCAACTAATTTGTCCTAAAAAAACATCACACATTTGTTAAGCACGGTTTACTCCCTAAATCAGTAAATATCACACATTCTCGGACCACCGTTGCCGTGCACTGTAAACTGATTACAGATGATAAGAGAACCAATGAAAAAACGAAGCAACAGGCGGTGTAGAATTCGATGGTCTCTTGCAGTAACTTCTGTCTTCAGAGAATGTGACATTGACAGCACTACCGGGAATTCACAAAATGCACATGTAGTCGCATCGAAGGCTCAAACTTTGTCAGAAGCATCCTGTGATGTGCCCTCAGAACTTTTGACCGCAGCCAGCTTCTCAGCTAATCTTTGCTCCAGAGCCCTTTGACCCCTTTCTCTGCAGTGACATAAACAACACAGACAAGCAAGGATTTAGGGTACAAGGGCAGCACAGATGCAGAAAACATAACACCAAATAGAGCCACTAATTATTGCAACAGAAGACCAAACACTAAGAACATCCAATCAAGAGGCGGTTCATGTCATAACTCAATTTCTTTTATATTTTATTGTTGGCTGTCTGCAGCATTTGCAAAGGCCACAAGCGTAACAAGTAGGAGTATCCATTATCTAAAAAAGAGCATTCAATCAACAGGGGAAATGGAATGCCAACCCCACTTTAGTTCCAATGTTTAATGACATGACATCAGGAAGTGCATCGATCAAGTATAAGCAATCCTTAGGAAGGACACATTATGGGGAAACAAAATATAAATTGATTGACATTGTTCAAGGGATGCCAATTATCAGATCAAATGCCAGATAAAGGTACCAAAGGCTCGAATATTGATTAGATGGTATAAGCGTGAACAGATTATGCGCTAATCAAGACGGAGATGAGAGAAAACCAACCTCCTTCTGTTTGCCTCAATAGAATCTGATCCAGGCAAAGGCGTGGTATCCAATGACTGACCTCTAGCATCAGCCGCCCTTTGACCACAAAGAAGCTTGTGGAATATAGAAGCTATTGGATCCAGAACTGGTCTGCATGTTCAATTAATTGGTCAGAATATTCATGCAAACTACAGATCAATGAAATAAATATAAACGGGGAGACTTGAACCACCTTAGAAATTCGGGGAAGAAACTTGAGAAAGAGAACTCCTCGCTTGGGTCTCCTTTCAAGCCTGTCTCTAGTCTCCTTTGGAAGTACCGCAGGTAAATCCAACTCATATAAATGCCAAACAATATAACTGGTAGGTAAGAGACTAGTTCCTTTACAAAGAAGCTTACAATAACTGAGATCAACGCAACAAGTGATGGAATCCACTGCAAAGCCAGGAAAATATAAATATCAGATCAGGCCAAAAAATAATTGAGTTGTTCCATTAACAGTAGCAGATGTAAACCTTTGCCTTAATCTTCAGCACAAAAAGGTTTAGCTCCTGTTCTGACATAAGTTGCTTGATACCCACCAGCAACCCTGTCAGAACTCCATAAAATCCAGAAAGAGGAGCATAGCTGAAAAAAATCAAGCAGTACAAGCATTCATTAGCCTACCAAATATGGAACATGAAAATGCTTGAGCTTTGTAATGCTTGTATGAAATTAAAATACTTACAGGTAGCTCTCTTCTTGTGTTGTATAGTATAGAGCAACAGCAGTTATGAAGACACACACAGATGTTGAAAAGTTGACAACAAAAATGAACTTCGACAACTCCTTTGAGCCCCATAAAGGTTCCAATAACTTCCCAAATAAAAGAAGACCAACTATGCTGATAATCACCTGAAAGCACATTGTGCAGGTGAGTTGAGAGAGCTCAGTTACTTAGGTATAGTCTTAACAAGGTCCCTGAAGAAGATGAATCTACAAATTTTATGGTACTCGACTACTCGCTCAATTCTATATACTTAACAAGAAGCTTTCAGATGGTCCTAGGACCAATGTCAACGAGATATTGAGCGATAAATCCTGGAATTCTCCCAGAGTTATATATTACCGCATATTGATGCGCTATATGAAGTAATGGTCAACATCACATTTTTGAGACCATTACATCAATAATATCAAAAGAGAGAACAAAGGGAGTATCTGGTGTATAACATACAAGCAGAGACTATGAACCAATGAATTATGTATACCAGGAGAAACAACAGTCAAGTAGAACTATACTTTTTGTCATCAGTTAAAAGCCTAGCAATAAGAAGCATAGCATAATATAGTTAATGCACAGCTAGGTTTTTTTTCAAAAGCATTTAACTGTCACAAATACCATAAATAGGTAACTAGCTTGTCGTGTGAAAAAGAAAAGGATATACACAGTACAATTGTTTTACAAAAACTGCCACCAAATGATCTTGTGAATTGTGGGTAGCATAAACAAAGATGATATCAAATATGTAACTGTCCCACCTTACTTAAAAATGATTCAATTGGAATGAAACAGGCTTAATCATTTAACTTCGACAAACGAGGTAACAGCAACAATATTCTATGCCACTGCCAACTCAAATCTCACCAAGTTTGTTTCTAGTATGATGCTACAGTTAGCTAGTCTCATGCATGAAAATAATAAATCCGCAGATTGTGACTCTTAAGGAAAAAAAACACAGAACTTAAGACTCCAGATAAATGATGAGGAAGAACTTACCCCTGGAATTGTTAGCTCAACATAGCCACCAGTTATCAGGTTCCAAGCAAAAGGGATTGTCCTGTAGAAAAATAAAATGAAGTACATAATTGATAAGTATACAAAACATTCAGCATGCTTAACAACAAGGCAGAGTATGGGAGTCATATTATACTCCCTCTGGCCACATATATTTGATGTTGGTTAGCTCATTTTAGAGCTAACCAATGTCAAACATAAAACTACGGAGGGAGTATTTAATATCCACAACTAATATATCGAATTATTTTATCGGACCTACTGATACTTTCATTGTCATAAATGAGATAGGCAGATTAAGTTGATGTGTACGAAATGTTGAGATGCAATTCTGTATACAATCTAATGAATAGATCAGACAGCTTTAATCAAAACACTGAAATTCAGAACTTTATGATAACCAGTGCTGCACAGAGGGCAACACTCAAGCTCTTACTGCATGTTGACTAGCTGTATGGTTGATGCTATGCTATAGAACATTAATGTATGAGAAAAGCATCTCTTCAGAAGGCAGATTAGATACTACAAATCCATGTTGACATCAAGGACTGGCCATGTTATGAGAACTAAATAAGGGGGTATAATGAAACAAGCAGCTGAGCTCACTATATGAACAAAGTAATCAGGGCCGGTTTGGTTCATGGCCTAAATGGGACTTGCCAATATTTGATAATTTCATTGGTGGTTGAATTTGTTTGGATTGACTTCATTAGTAAAGTTAGACTAGTTTGACTTTAATCCAAAGATAACTTTGCCTTGCCAAAATTTGGCATGCCAAATATTGGTAAGGCCAACATTGGCAACAAACCAAATCAGCCCTAAGTTTCCGTTCAACATGACCATTAACCAGTACTTTCGATATTGTTCAGACTTCAGACACAGTGTACAAAGATTTGAGTAACTACCTTCCAGGAACAAGAGCAAGATAGGTGACAGCCGAAGGAAACAGCTGGATCAAAATGTGCACGAGAAGCAATATGACAGCGAGGCCCTTGCAAAGCTTCGTGTAACCTCTGAAGAAGCCTCCGCCCTGCATTTGTTGAAAACCAGAACATCAGTTCAGTTTCTAACCAAAAGATGCACGAGAATACAACATCAGTAACCAAAACGGTATGAGATAATCGGCGATTCCAAAATTTAATTAAGTTTCTAGCCAACTGGAAGAAAAGTGCGAATCACACACAATTAACGCCCCTGAGGATAGCAAGCAAAAAGCACCTAAAATCAAACCACCTTAACAAATGACATCGTATTGGTAGTAGACTTCCGCTAGCATCGGTGCAAGAGTTCGAGCAACCCGGTGATCTGGTGAGATCCACGCACTGAAATCGCTTAAACGCGACAGCAGCCACCGCGCATTCCAATCCAAACCGCACCACAAACCATCACCACAGCGGCATATAGAGCTTTGGGCCTGCCACAAACGAACACCACACGCTTCTAGAACGCGCCTCGGATCGCGCGCCACGAGAGGGCCGGGGCCTCCCGATTCGAAGGGTTTCTAGAAGCATCCGAGGCACCAACGGCGTACACCCAGATCTAGCGAGAGCGAGAGAGGTAAGAGAGGGAAGAGTGCGTACCCCCGATGGAATTGAGGGCGGCGGAGGGGAGCTGCTGCTCATCATGGTGTGTGTGGCGACCGCCGGCCGACGAGATCCGCGGATCCGAAGCGCCGCCGCAGTTAGTTGCCGCCGGCCGCTGAGATTTGTCGGTGCGTGGCCGCGCTGCGTTTGGTTTTTCCTCTCCGCGCTTCGAATCGGAGTAGAGGAAGCACACAAATCTTCTTCTATCTGCCGTGAGCGAGGAGGGTGAGGGAGTGCAAAACAAGCGAACAGGTTTTTGGATTGCTCGTGGTTTTTGGTTGCGTGCGTGCGTCGGTGTATTATTAGATGGCAAATTTGGTTGCTGTTTACGAACGGTCTGATGATCTGAATAATCTGATCTCTTCCTAATGTCAGATCCTCCATCCTCACATGTCTACATTGTATCAACTTGGACTCTTGGAGTTCAAAAACAAAATCTGTCAAAAGGATAGATAGAGTGTGTAAAAAGAGAACTGGAGAAGGATGGAGCCTCATGCCCCATGTGATCTGTTTCTGCTGAGGAATCAATGATTTCACAAGGAAACATTCATGTAAAAAAAAGCTGGAAAAAATATATCTGCAACAAAATCATCGCATAAAGCTTACAACTCTGCCTCAGTAAAAATAAATAAATGTAATAGAAAAATGAACACAAAGGGAAAACTGGAAAAGGACACAATCCAACCGATACATTTCATTGCATTCACCACTTCAATTGAATTACAGTCATACAGACGACTACAAATTGACAAAGCTGAACTAGCACAAAGTAACTTCCGTAGATACATTCTTCTGTGCCGTTATTTGCACCGACAAAACCTTGCGCCAGTCCATCTTTGCCGTGCCACCTGCGTGCACTTTATGGTCACCCGCTGCAAAGCTAAAGGCTTCGCAGCAATGCAATTTGCAGTACACTAGTCAGTAGAACACATATATTAGCAACACAACTCAGCTCAAGAGTAGCCACGATGGGGGGAGATATGAAGTAACAAGACACTACAACATGCATGATATATTATGGCACCACAAAAGTGCCATTATAGAACTATAACACTTTACACCGAAAAGACACAAGGAAATCCTGCTAGATTTTATCAGGGCTGCCGTTAAATCCTCGGTTTGACGCGTCTTCCATTGGCATCGCCACCATCAAGGACTTCGTTCGAATACAAGCAGGGGCTGACCGAATGCTCCCCTACCTTGGCCACATACTCCAGAAGCTCGGTCAGAAGGGATGGGCAGCTTTGCTGCAAATAATCAAATCCATCCGTTTGCATGACAGCTGCACAAGAAACAACACAGTTAAGTGGGTGTTGATAGATTCAACTATTCTAGGATGTATGATCAAACATAAAGCTGATATGACAGTAAAAATAGACAAAAATGCATTCAAGCTACAGGAATGTATGTATAATCTAGTAAAGTACATATGTATCCAGTACCAGTCTACCAGAACATCAGTTTGCAGAGAATTAAGGCAGCAGGAAAACATCAAAACATTACTAGCTTCAAAGAAGTACCCCGAGTTATCGATTCTGAATGCAATTCCTTAATGGAACACTTGACGAGAGGCCAAATGTGCAGGATATTACATACTCCCTCCGGTTCCAAAATAATCGACGTTTTGGACAGGGACATGGCCTCCACAGAACACCTTTGACTACATTTTTCTATTATAATACATATAGAAATATCAACAAATATATGATTTTGTTGGAAGTACTTTTCAAGATTGATCTATACAAATGGTCTCCATGTTGCAAAAACAAATATTTTTAAAATTATTCATAGTCAGTATAAATAGTTTACTTCAGCCTTGTCCAAACGTCAGGTATTATACAACTGGAGGGAGTATAGCTTCTAGAGCAACCACTGGATGCAAGAGCACAAGCAAAGATACGGCCAATTATGTCTAATTCACTAATGGCACTATACAAAGAAACAAGATGTTGAAATACAAGGCTGGCAGGTGGAAGTCAAAATTATGTAGCATTATTTACGCTCCTGAACATCTTTTGACGTGCTTATTAATTATTATATTTGGGAGCATAACTCAAATTAATCAACAAATGAGTAGCCTAGGTGCATAATCTCATAGGGCATGATTTTTTCATAGGGATATCAGTTAGTGCCGTATTTAGCATTACCTCTATATTCCAGGGCAACCAAATAATTAACTATCATGTCATATCTTTTCTCTTTATAAACTTAAGATTGTTCTTTGTGTATGCAGAAGAGATTTTATATCAACTAGAATAATACGATCACTAAAAAAAACTTGCTTAAGCCACTAGTTTTCTACACAAAATCAGTTTGCAATCAAATAAATTACATCTTGTTATGTTTACCTTTCAAATTCTCGGGCAAAGCCACAAATCTCAGGCAAACAGTTTTTAGCTGATAACAGTGATGTTGTTCAGCCAATGCCAAAGTGTTTGCAACTGTGTTTATTGCAACATCTTCACACAGCTTGAGCTCGCAGAGCAACTTTAGTCTCTCGAGTGCATAACGATCCGCAGCGGCAAGTAAATGCTGAGCCATCAAAGTGGACACCCAAGTTGTATTTAGGCCAGTAAGCTCTTCGATATCAGGCAACTCATCCCAGTACATAAAGTGGAGCAAGGCCTGCAGAAAATGGAGAGCATAAACTCAGATAAAGTAAATCAATACTAGAAGGTTAACAAGAAAAGAAAAACAATGCATCAAAATCCAGCAAGTATGATATATTTTAAGCTAGTAAGCATATAGTATATCAGGTAACATGATGAACTCCACTACAATAGTACTCCCTCCGTCCTTTAATATAAGGTGTCCTTGTTTTCCGCAAAGTCAATATTTAAAAGTTTTGACTAATAGTTAAACCAACTCTGTTGGTGTTTAGTGTTATGCATGTTACATCATTATATTTGTATTTGAATGTGTTTGTATATGATGTAAATTTTATAATTTTTGATAATTTATTATGGAATGAAATAATGATCAAAGTAATGTATTGTAGACCATGTACAATTAAAATATGCCTTATATTTAAGGACGGGGGAGTATATCCATATCAAGTGAACAACCAGAATGGAAAACAGTTGCAACTTGCTCGCATTGTACGATTGCAACTAAAATATGATTGCAAAAGAATACAATAAGAGCTAAACTAGTGACTATCAAACAGCATATGAGAAGCACTGTGTTCCTTGTTTGCTTTGTTAGATAATATAAATATAAGTCGTCACTAGTACATGCAGAAAAAAGGGCAAAGCTCAAATACTTTTCCAACCATTTTTATTTAAATTATTCCTGATGAGTATTTTAATTATGTAACTAAATAAAGATCATAGCAAAGAGACAACTGCTGAAAGAAACAGCACTGACTAAATAAAGTGGAATAGTTAACATGGAAGGTAAATTAAACCATAATAAACTGGGAGCCAGTGAAACCTTGAAAACTGGAGCCTCCATATCCTCGACAGGTATACACTTCATGTTTTTATCCTTCATTGGACCAAAAAGCTGTGCCCTAAAAACTGGTGATCGAGCTGCAAGAACCACCTTATGAGCAGGGAACATCTCTCCATCAACTTCAAATGTAATATCAGTTCTCTTTCCATCTGTCAGTAGCTGGCCAATATGCTGAGACATGTTGGATGGTGGCACTGGTATTGTATATATCTTTGGTCCCTCAGTATGTGATTGGACAACACCAACAGTACAATTCACCAAGAGGCAATCATCTTTAAGATAATCTGATGTTTCCAAACCAGACCGTTTGAAGAAACGCTTGTAACCCCTGCATGACACACACACCATGGTAAGTCATTTCCGTATACTACTGGATGATGTACACTATCCAGGCAAGATGCATGTGGTCACCACCACCGAGAATTAAACAGCAAATAACAATAAAATAGTAGCAAGGAGACCACAAGAACACATAGATACATAGATATTCAGAGCATACATGTGGAAGATATATGTTTTGTACAAGTCAATCATCGCATTTTTACCAATCAACATAGCAAGCAGAAATACAAACCATGAAAAGAATCCTCTAATTGGTAAAATTATATGGCACGCATAGAAGAAAATTATCTAAACAATCATTTTATTATTGCATCTTGCAACAAAAGCAACGCCAGGTTACCAACGCTGATGAATGAACAATTGAACATAGTTCAACAATTCATAAATTAACAATAATATGCAAACACATCTTGACAAATGCAGCATGTTAAAAAAAAAGGTACCCAATGCGACTTTCTGCAACATCTGATCGATCATCAAAGATACAAACAACAGAAACATACCCACAATCTCACAAGTGTGATGGACCAACTTGAAGGTGGAAAGGAGTGCAATTTAATCAAATTTCTGTGCTAAAACACTTTCATTAAAAAAATTGGAAGAAATACAATTCTAAACTGCTCCAAATCGTTCCACAACCATCAAAATTGAAAATTTTGAACCAAACAACAAGAACAAATTTGGGGACCGACAGTATGCCTAAAAACAAAATTGTACCACCAACATCCTACGTTATCAGTTTGCAAACTAAAAAGCCAAATAATGTTTCAAAACATAGCAACAATAAGCCCACATAAAACAGAACTCAACCTATATGAGGTCATAGAGTACACAAAGCATGACAGCTCGAACTCCGTAACATGGACAGACATGCATGGCAAAATCTACCTAGAAAGCTGAATGAACATAACACACTACAGTCTAAAAGCAAACAGGAGTGACACACCACATAAGGAACATAGTTGGAGAGGATAGTAGTTAAAATCCACAATACTGAAGAAAATGAGAAATCGTTCTAATACTACACACTGTAATTAATCAGCTATTCACCTATTATCGCACCGTTGGAGCCCATAACCATAATTAACTTCTAAACTTCAAAATATATGATCTACATATAGAAATATCTCAGATTCCCACAGGACACATAACATCAACAAGCAAACTTTAACAGTATGATACGATCTACAAATAGAAATATATCAGATTCCCACAGAACACATAACATCAACAAGCAAACTTAACAGTATGCACAATCTAAATAACTATTCACAATGCTTTCAGTCACACTGGTTCGCCTGGCTGCGCAATCTACACATACATCACATGCAATTGGAATAAAACATTATGGCGCAAGGCGAAGGGGACTCACCACATGCTGCCCCGATACTTGAGGGTATAGGGTCCGCCCTCCAGCGACCTCCCAAAATGTGTATGCACCTTATCCTGCCCCTTCCCGCTCTGGTCGACAAGCGTGAGCTCAAAAAGCGCGCGCACGTCGGTGCCCTCGCTAGCGAGCGCTATGAACAGCGAAACATAGGCGGCGCCATCCTCGGGGCTCTTCCCATCAGGGTAAAAATAAATCGCCCACTCATACCCACCCACGGTGAAGGACTCCGACGCGATGTACTTCCCCACCCCGATCCCCTTCGCGAGCGAGTAACCCGCGATCTTAAAGTGGTGCGACCCGTTGACGGTCTTCGTCACCGACGTCGACGCCGTCTCGGCGGTGGTGGAGGGGCCGCCGCGGCAGGCCCGGGTAGCTCCCATCGAGGAATCAATCGAGATCGGGAGCTAGGGTTTCGCCTCCTCCCCTCTCGCGGCGCGGCGCGGAGAAGGTGAGCGGGATCCGGCACGGATCGAGCGGATTGAGGGGAGGACGGCGAGGGGGAGCGGCGGATTCCGCGGCGGCGGAGGAGGTGGGGATTGATTTGGGGGAGGAGGTGGGGATTGATTTGGGGGAGGAATGATGGGGAAGGAGACGGAGGAGGAAGAGATGATGAAGTTTGGTTTTGGCTTTTTGGCTTGGGGGGGTTGGGTTGGGTTGGGTGGGTAATAAAAACGAGTGGGCGGAGCCGACCGGTCGAGGCGTGGGGGTTGGTCCGTTGCGAGCGTTCATGGCATGGGTGCCTTGTGGGACTTGCCGACCTGGCGTGATGGATGAGCCGCCGGATTTCGTGCTGAGGTGATCACACGGTAGGCTGATACGGGAGTTACCTACCGTCTTTTGAGTGGCTTCGTCATCATTGTGGAAGTAACCGTTGATAAAGGTCTGAGTCTGTTTTGTTTTGAGTTTTCCCTCGCCTCTTCGTTTGGTTTTACCGTGTTACTTAAATTTTCATATTTTCATGTGGACTTTCGTGCAATACTGCACACGAACATGGCAACAAGATTATATTATGTGCTATGGATATGGAGATCGAATGGCAAACCCAACCCATTTAACTCGTAAGGTTTAGCAACACATAGTTTCTTGTTACTAAAACAGATAGATGCTACTTCCGTATAAAATTATAGTTTTTTTATGTGATATTTATAGTATAATTATTGTACTGGGAATGTCTTGTCCACCAATAAATAGTTGTATTCCAAAACGGAGTTGTAGTATTTAAACGATAGCATAATTAAGCTTAATATTTATTGAATATGCGTTGTGGACATGTTATCATCCTTTTCTTGTAATTGAAGTATACCATTTAAATAGGCACAAACAAAAAAGTAATTACACGTTGTCATTTACTTCAATATTTAGATATACTAGTTTTTATAGCATTTGAATATAGTAGCAACATATCTAGCCAAAAAAACTCTTATATTCTGGGACAGATGGAGTATCACGATATTTCGATCGTACAGACAACATATTTATAAAGGTGACTATGTAGGTAATATTGTTGCCTTCAACAAAATGGAAACTATCCCCAAGCAAGAAGGTGGTTCAAGCTTAATCGAAAGTAGTATTAAAACTTACTCCTACAATATTTTACGGTCATTACTGTGCATCCTTAAGTTTGTCATAAGAATCTAACTCTTATTTTATTCTATCAGGAGAGTAGTAGTTACATTTGCCTCATGATATAATATCTTGATCCATACCATTTGTAAACAAATATATAGGAGTAGTTCTGTATGCCCCATTGTAATTTTTACAATTTTCATCTGTTCCTCTGCATTCCCAAAAATCAATCGGTCCATATATGGAGTTCTTTTATTTAACCGGCCTGGCCCAACTACTAAGCGGTCTGGCCCATCTACTATCCACTAGCCAAACTCTATTCCTTCGCCCGCTGTCTCCTTTGCTTCGTACTCCACCGACTAGACGCGGGGCGACCGGCGGCGGCGGCGAGACGACCAGCTAGGCGCGCGCCGGCAGGGCGGCGGGGCGAGGGTCTCCGGCTGGTCCAAGAGCATCCGACGCGGCGACCGGCGAGGGCGAATCCCCTCCAGCCTCCAGGCCATTCCTCACGGGTGTTCTCAGACACTCAAGTCTCCCTGTCCCTTTTACCTTTGTGCTTTGTTATCCCTATTGGTTTGCTTTGTAATCTGGTTCAGTTATTAGTCATGGTTATAATCCTTGCTAACTTGGGTATAGGAAAAGAAATTTATAGTTATACTGGATTGTTTTGCTTAGGGATGTGGAGACTTTGGTAGGGGTGTTCTTCGATTGCTAGTTTATTACTGGTCAATCGCAGAGGGAGTTGCATAAAATCCCAACGCACTGCCGTCCGCAGATTTGGTTTAAATAGGAGGGATGCATATGGGAATTTCGTGACACTTGTGCTCAACTAAAATCAGGCACCATGACATGCATAATGCATTGTTGACATGCAAAATTAGGCACCATGACTTAAATAACAGCTGAGTTCACATCAATTAACTTTTTTGCTCGCCCACTAGAGATAAGAGAGCAAGATACACTGTACTTAATAGCTACACATTGCCATAATCTGTATTTCCAAGTCATAGTAGGTGAGTTCTGGCTGCTACTAAGTACTGATTAGTGCTGATAGGGGTAACTGTTAGAGCACGAATCTCAGTTTTGAGATATCAAAATAAACCAAAGAATTTATGAAAATGATTGATACCAAAACTGGGACAAGCTAGAAGTTAGCATAGGAGTTGCAGTCAACTCAAGCACCAATAACGAATTAAGCACTGGCCACTTCATGAGATGATAATTGGATAAACCATCAGTAGAAAGACAGACAAATAAATTACTCCCACAATACAGTACTAATGAGGTACATTTACAATAGAAGTTGCTAATCTCAAAGGCAAACCATGTTTTTTTTTTGAAAAGGTCATACACACATTTACTTTTTTTAAACCCGTGCTAGCAATATACATGGCCTTCTGAGACTCCAATGCTAGTATTTTTTTTGTTTGTTACTTTTTCCATGGCCACGACATGCATCGAGTATAAATTCATCGCATTCTGATTGTACTGAATAATTCAGTAACTCGCTGTAACCGTAAATGGGAAATAATTTTCTTACATTTTTTGTCAGTTTGCACTGTTGATGCCTTGCAGCCACTGACGACCCATCAAATCTTTCACCCTGTTCACAAGAGCAAAGATAGGTGTGCTGCATTCCATGTAACCTACGTCACCAAGGAAAACCATGTAATTCTCAACCCTTGAGGGCGTATCTTCTACCATCAACAGTGCATCCATCATCCGGAATTCATGAAAACAATTGGCATAACGAGAATTGCACTCCATCATGTATATGGATTGCTCAAGTATCACCCTCCGGATCCCAGGGCAATCAGCACTAGGTTTCATGTTTGCATTCAATGAGTCCACTAGCCTCTTCACAAATCTTCGCTTAATCTGTCCATGCTCTAGCTCTTGGGCAAATTCCGTAGGAGTTACTTTGCATATCTGTGAACTAAGGCCAATGAGGATTTCTAGTTCTGCCCCTTCAGCATCCATTATTCTTTCCAACACCTGTAATGGTACCAGTGATGACATGTAGCACGATAAGCATAGTTGTTCAAACTATAGTTATAATTATATAGTTTAGTGAACAAAAGGTATTCACTTTTATAATCTATGACACTTTTTTTTTACAAAACTGATATGATAGAGAGCACTAATGATACAACATACTATACACGTCAATATTGCACTTGTAGTATAAAAATTAGCAAGTGTTACCTCTCGCAAGGTGTAAGATAGTTCCTTTAGGTCTGATTCTGTGAGCTCGGGTTGAGCGTTCAGGCACATATAACGCAACAGGCTTGCTGCCACATATATGTATTTATCATCGTGGATTATTATCATATTTTTAAGTTTATTAATGAACTTTGGTTCCTTCAACATAAGTAAGCAGTTATGCATATTTTCTGATGCCAGCATTGCCAGTGCTTGCCCAGCCACCTTTGGCAACAAGCAATCAGCATTTGTGCTAGATGGTCCATTGGAATTGAGGAATGCCTTCATCAGCTTGTCAATAAGCACCTGCATGTGCCCAATCTCCTGCCTTGTGTCTCTGTCAATGGCAAGGTTTCTAATGATTCCTGCCGCAAGCTTTTTTAATTCTTGATTGCTGTTGTTGTCTCCCAAGATCTCCACAAGGTTTCTCAACATGAAGGGATGTTTCGATATCTTGTGTCGCAGTGCTATGCCAATTTCCCCTTCAATGCTTGTCAACCTCTGCAACACCTTCAGTGATGACTTTACAAGCACATTTTGCTGTGCTTCTGAATTCACCATTGCACTTCCGAAGCTCGTGAATCCTATGATTTTTGGGATCAGGTCAGTTACTCTGTCAATTTCCACACAATTATTTTGATCACAACCAGCAAGGTTGTAAATTATTGACATGCCCAGTGCAGGGAGAAGATCATCGTCTGTCAACGACTGCTCCTTGGGAACTGACCAGTACTCTGATATCTTCCTCCGCCAGCTTCTGATTATGCATCTTTGGCCGTTGATGTGCGTTGATCGGGTTGGTGTTTCCAGCAAGTTATCAGTGTCCGCAAGTAACTCTTGTCTTTGGCCTTGATCACCAGCTGCATCTTGTATCTTCTCTTGTCTTTCTGCAGTATCAACAAAAGGATCTTGATCGTCGTCTGCATTCAGAAGTGGATGTCCTCTTTTCAGACTTCTGTCAGTATCGAGAAGCGTAGACACAAACTTCATTGTCCCAGGAACAGTTACAACTCGGAGTTGGAGGCTCTTTGCAAGTTCAGTAGTAACCTTTGCAGCATATAGCCTGATAGCTGTATGATGATTTCTACCGGTCCAATCCAACATGCTGATCAACCTGGCCATCGTCTGCATTGAAGTGGTGAGCTTTTCTAGGAGCTGTGTCTTGGTAGGTTCTCTTTGCAGAAAACTGTGCATCATCCGGATCCCATAGAACTGATTCTTGGAGAAGTCAGAATTCAGAGAATCCATGGCAAAGTTGCTGAGGCTGATCCTATTTGGAGCAAACACACCTCCTTCCATGTACTTGTTGAAGGCGTATGCATAGTACAAATTGACAGATTCCAGTCCCCACTGGCCTGTGAATCCACCATGGCGGATGAGGGATTTTCGAGGGATGAATGAGAAGATCTCCAGCATCCCGGCCACGATGTAGAGTATTCCTTGGCCAAGTACCATCCCATAGAAGATGTTCAGAGATGAGCCAAGATTTGTCATGTCAACATCAGCGAAGTAGTCGTGTGGTCCAAGGCGCAGCAAAGGGAGTACAACACGCACGAGTGCTGCTGGAACCTGTAAATTGCCAAATGACAGTATTGCTACAGCACATATATCGCCAAAGATCATCCCAATTCGATCTTCTGGATCAACCATTACAACCAGCATCACTATTGCGGCAAACATGCATGAGTTTAGGATAAACTGACGCCAAAATACGTGTTTGCTGCCCAGAGCACCATGTACCAGATTGATGATAATTGGGAATCTCAACCTGCTGATTGTCACTAGGAGCACAACAACGGAGAGAAGTACATACGGTATCCACAATGCCAATGAGTGTCTGAAAATGGTTTTGTGCATTTGCTGATTATAATAACGAAGTATGGAGGAAGCCAGCAATAGGGTTGCGACCACAGGGCTCCAGAGAGAGATCGCACGGCATACCCAGTTACAGTTCCGTCGACGTCTTCGACTTCCAGTTCGTCGACATAAAAACAGGCCAACCACAGGTAGTAGTGTTACCATGATTACAAGTAATATACGTGCCGCGAGATGCCGCAGGTGCTCCAAAACAATCAGGCTCAGCGTTGACGTAGCACCCCAAAAGTATACGATCATGATCAGTCCGTTGCCGCCAAGGGATCGGAAAGCACCTCTTGTCCGGAAGAACAATTGGTAATCGGATCTATTGTTGCGGCTGCTGAACATCCTGAAGTGCACGTATGTACATGGTGTGTATTAATTGAAGGAAATGGGAAGCTTGGCTGCAATATGGTAGAACTAAAAACAGCCGGTAGGTAGAATTAAAATAAGACAGCAAAATAAAACCCTTTTCCCCTCACGTTGCACCCGCGCAGCAACTCGGGGCAAAACCCTAGCTGCCGCTCCCCACCCCCTCCCTCTTCCGGCTCGCCACCGCCAAAGTGGGCCGCCAGAACCGTGCAGCGCATGATGATGGTAGTGGTGGGGCTCGACCATATTAGTTCTCTTGTCCTGACGCAGGAAACTAAGAGCTGTCATGTTGGTGGGTTAGCGATGACATGACGTGGCTATGATGGTGGCGACGACTTGTGCACTCGACGGCATTTGTGAGGTGTAGCGGCAACGGCGTCTCCCCCCTCCCCCTCCTCTCTTCGGTCGTCTGGTGTCCTCTCCCAAAGTGGCTAGGGTCAGCAACGACGAGCGTCGCTGGATCTGGATCCGGCATGACGGATCTGGTGTTCCACAAGTAGGGGAGGGCGGATCTGTGTGAGGGACCTAAACCGGTGGTGGTGTGGCGTGGAGTCAGGGACGCGGCAACAACAGTGTGGTAGACAACATCGGGCATCTAGCCGTTTCACGACGGCGATGATGACGATGACATTTGAGGGGGTGCAACACGCCAGGAGTCTCGGTGAGACCTAAAGTGCGAATGGAGGCGGGATGCAAGCCGGTGAAGGTCAGTGGCAATGACGACATGGCAGCTCGGTGAGGAGGTTCTGGTGACGATGACGTCGAGGCATTGGCGACTGGTGGCTTTGACGGGGCTACGAGCCTACGACAGCGGTGACATGGCAGCTCGGTGGGGCTATAACGTGCCAGTGCTTTTGGCGAGGTTGGCTGGCAGTGTGGACGGGTACACTTGTTGGCGATGGTTGTTTGGTGGTAGACGTTGGGGCTACAACATTGGGGAGAAGGAAGGCTACGAGTGAAAGCCTAGCTTGGAGGTCCTCCTCCCGGCCGGTAATAGATCATCCTTGGGGACATTGTTGAGACATCCTATACCTCTTGGCAAGACCCTGCAGGTGAAAACATAGTCCAATTCTTGGACAGGCGGCAGCGGTTTTGGCGTCATGACCTTCCTGGAGGTGCCATCCATGAGGTCTAGTATCTTTCTTTTCCCTCCTCGAATCAGTTTGGCCTTCGGCATCAATCTTACAAGTTGCCATCGAGGTTGTGTGTGATGAGTGGGTCTTCTGATCTTGTCTCCCCCGCACCTCTCCTTTACAACTCTCTATGCGAGGATGATTGAGAAACCGTCGCGTGCCTTATGCATGGAGCGTGTAAGGTATTGCATTTGTGCCCCATTGATGGGCTGATAATGACTAGTCTTTCTTAGCGGCGACTGGCTCGGTGTTAGCTCTATCCTCAAGCTGGTGTTTATGAGTTGTCAGCTCATGGTGGTATGTTCTTTTTGTGTTTTTTTTTCTGATCATAGTCTTACAGAGCTATAATTCTGTTTTTTCTTGTAAATTACATTAATATGAATCTTCACACTTTTGTGTGTGCACACCATTTTAAAAAATTGTAGGCAGTACTATGATAAGCAGGGACGGGCTCAATCCCCCTACCCCATTGGATCTCTATGGAAGAGGAGGAGAGAGGAGGGGGAAGAAGAGGAAGATGAAGAAGAGTATGGGGCTAGAGGAGGAAGAAGAATATGAGCCCCTCTCTCTAATTCTTAGGTCCGCCCCTGTGTACACTAGGCCAGATTGGCCCATTGCAGGCGGGCATTTCGCCCAT
>CM002485.1:20443741-20456363 GCA_000325765.3 Leersia perrieri | reverse complement strand
GAGAGGGAGGATGGGAAGGGAGGGGAGGTGAGGGGAGAGAGTGGGGAGAAAGAGGGGATGGGAGGGGAGAGAGAGTGGGGGGAGGACGCGCGTGCGGGGATAAGGATGGGAGCACTTTCGCGGGCGGGGTACCCCATCCCCTGCCTGGAAAATTACGTAATTACGGGCGGACCATTTAGTGGTCCGCCTGCAATTTTATTACAGGCGACCACTAAATGGCCCACCCGTAATTACATTTGTTGTCGTCCGGAATGTCCAATTCTTGCCTAGTGGTAGTAGCACTGCATACTTACATGCATCGATCATACACTAAATAAAATCAGGAGTTTGACATTGATCTCTATTTTCTTTGAATTTTGAATGTGTTAATGGTAAACATATCCGCAGGTGTTTGTTTGCCTAGGGCACTAGGGCAGTCTGGGGTAGACATGGGCGGGCCCATAGTGGAATCATGAGTATTCAAATGAATACCAATTTTTTTTTAAAAAATAAGGTTACATGTAGTATGTAATGGATATATGTATGAAAAAAACATCATATTCAATCCAAGAAGTCATATTTAACACACAATATGTATCATATATACTATAAAATTAGTAATAAGTGATATCATAATGCAAAATAATATACTTTTTGTCTTCAAAATATTATATATCACTCCTTTTAGCGCCCACCCCTGGGGCTAGAGCCCTAGGGCTGTTTCCTTAGTTTCTTCCGGATCCTATAAAAACACGTGAATTCTTTTGGAGAAACTTGTTGAACAAATAACTTTAGCCATTCTCTTCGGTTTGAAAAAATTAACATGGGCCGTGGATACTATCGTACGTACCTCAAGGCTTCTAGGAACACGATGGCTGTCGCGAACCAGAAATCGTTATTTGAGCCGAGCACAGTGGGGTAGCCGCCGAGCAGGACGACGGTAGCCCAGGTGAAGGCCAGCGTGCCGAGGGCGTTGCCCAGTCTTTCGATCACCGCCAGGATGCGAACGAAGCGATTTATCCCCTTCTCCGGCGCCGGCGCGGCGGCCGCCGTATCCGCTTGTCCCCATTCCGGTGGTATCTGTATGCGGTGCTCGGTCATAATGCTAGTCCTAGCTTAGCTAATCTCCTGGAACACAAGCCTCACATCAGACAATTGTCACTTAACTAGATCAATTAGACCTGCTCCTGTAAATACTCTCGTGCATGGGTCGTCTCACAGTCACAGGCACTGCAGGGATCGGAGTTGATCTGCCGTCTGCAATTGTTTCATCTACTCTGTCCATCCAAATATACAAGTATTAATTTGGACGTCCCTAATACAACAAAAGCTATAGAGGGCGTGCCATGTCTTAATCAAATGCTTAAATGTTTGGATGTATAGACAAAGTCTACGGCGCTTGTGGAAATCACTGCAGCGAAACGCATAGATCCACTCATATGTCTCTTTCTGTAATTGTCTTGTTTGGTGGATTGTCGGATAAACAGCGAGCGGTAGTTAACGATCGATTTCGGGGCACCCTAACTCACTATTAACCGACAGTTATCGAGGGTTTTGTTTTTGAGTAGTAGTTCTAGGAGAGAAGTATGAATCGGTTTGATGGCATCACTGCGACACGGCACCTTCGCACGTTCATAACGGTGCTTCAATTACCCAAACGAGAGTTATCTCTACATCCTCTCCATACAGGTAGGAAGTTTTGATTGGATTATTTTTAGTAGGAGTAAAATCTGGGAATTGATGAGGGGCTTAGTACCAAATTGCTAAGAAAGGAGGAGGTGAACAGCCAGGGTTCAAAGTTCAAACACTGGCCGCCGTTGAGCATCTCCTGGCAGCTGAACGATCATGGTGTCTGTGCTTTGGGTTTTCTAGTTTTTCTTTTGAAATCTTTACCCCTTCTAATATATTTCAGCAGATCTGCTTCTGCCGTTGTTAAATTTCAAAAGAATAGCTACTCAATATTCTCTGATTGGATTAATGAACCTGTAAACAATTTCCTTAAAAAACCTGTAAACAATTCCCAGTTATCTGAAACGAACTGGATTCGACCTTTTAGTAAGCCCAGGTTTCGGGTTTGCATCGCTATTGCTTCACGGCAATCAGTCAGCCACAGTAAGTCAGTCAAGGAGCGAAAAGTCATCAAGTTTCACAATCATTTCATTTCTTTGGTGTGAATGATTGATCATGTTGTCCAGTGTACAGCCACTGTCGCTCCTCCGACTCATCATTTGTCGTCACCACTCGCAACGGTCAAGCCGTTAATGCTTTCTTTTTCTTTTGAGCATCGCTCTGGTGGTGCCAATATTATACCACCAATAGAAATAGTATGAACCGTCCGTATGAAAATACCCCTCCGTGTTTATATTGCCATTAATTCTCCGGTGGTTTCTACTGTTAGTAGAAATCAATCTAAACCGTAGATCTATTTTAATCTAAAGGATGGGATTGATTTGTACTGCCACTTCAAATGATGGCAGTAGAACGTGGAGGGGTATGCTTGTCCAAAAAAATTGTGGTCACGGGAGGGTAAATGGGTCATTTCGCATAGAGGCTGGAAAAACTAGACCAACGCCCACGCACACCTCCGCCTCCATCGCCTTCCTCCATCTCTGCCGATTCCGTCTCCGGGTCAACTCCCTCCACCGACGCGGCAAGCCCAGCCGCCTTCTCCATCTCCGCCACGCTGACGCCCACCTCCACCCCTCCCTCCCCGCCCACACTGTCTCTGTCCCCAACACTTCGGGTTGTGGACGGCATAGTGCTGCAAGGAGGAGTACGGCACAGCGGGAGGGAGCGGCCAAGCTGATCTCTCGATTGCAGCGTACCTCGCCAAGCATGACGGTCGGGGAGAGGAGGAATCCGGCGGCTAACTCTACACATTCATTTGTACTATGTATAAACCTGAAATGGTACATCTGTTACAGGTTAGTGGTGGATCTTTGCTGTCCAGGAAACTATATTGGATTTTTTTACAAGTCATCCCATCTTACCCTTGTACTGCACAAGATGCATACCATGTCACAACTATCATGCAGCCTCTTTGTTGATTATTGCTCCTATTGTTGTACACCTTTATTTTGCCACTTTATTGTTATATCAGCTAACAAACATTGAATGTTTGGATTTCGTTTTGTAGATTCAATCTAGGAGGAAACTGCATGGTTGTGAGGTAAATGATATTATCTAAAGGATAGCAGATTCATAATGCATGGTCCAGGTTTATTATCTTCTGGCAGTACACTATTCTTGTATTTTATATAGGTCTATAAGAAATCTAGCTTTCTACTATTATAGTTGCATTGGTTCTGTTTTGGGACATATATGAACATGTATAATGGATGACTCACATCTTATTTGTTGTAGTTATGGCTTGGAATAGCAATCTGTTTTAAGGTCTGTTATGAAATTAGCTGTAACAGCCCTAAAGTTTTATTCGGAATTGGTACAGCCTTTTGGTGTATATGTGCTAGAATGTAGGTAATTTTAAAATTTTCACTTCGGTTAAACCTTTGTTCTGATGTTTCATGTATTTTAAAATGGGTATAAATTAAAACTTTTTCTAAAACATCTATAGCAAAACCCTAATTTCAATTCAATCGAGGATGTTGGAGCTAACTCACGCCACACTTGTCTTTGGCTTAGTATAAACCTTTTTATAAAGAAGGTGACCCTTAGATCTTTTGCCGAACTTTTCAAACCACAGTGACCTAGGCAATTATAATTCTTCTCGCACAACCTAAAACTTATGTGTTCAACCGTAGGGATCACTGTGACTCTTCGTTCGATCCAATCAAGCTTATAGTGTTGAGGTTGTCGGTAAGGCAAGAGAGATGTATCGACTGACCTAGGTTTCCTATAGTGCCAAGGTCCGGAGAGCCGATGTGAACAATTATTTTATCAAATAGCGATAGCTCTCCTTTCATAGCCTACACTTATGTTTCAATACCTTTTCAATTTAATTTTAACAAACCATGGCTTATTTTGTTGAGTAACAATTACATGTGATATCAAATTGAACTTTAATTGGCAAATTCAATCCATTATCTAAAATTGCAACAAAATTAACAAAAGTATATGTGTATAATATTTTATTAAAATACTAGTTTATTTATCATCAACAAATATAAATTTTGTGGAATTTTCCTCTTTGTTTAGACCTCCTAAAAATTATTTGGCTCAACATTTTTGAGTGAAACCAGTTGGGTTTGAAAACTTGTTCCAAAACCTATCTCCAGTCTTGAGGCCAATTTTTTAATCCTCTCCTAACCTTTTCAAATTTTCAGATCATGAGGGAGAGAATAAATCTAGTTTTGTCTTTTCCTCTCCAACCCCTCCAACTATGACATGTGGGTCCCACCAGTTACCCTGGGCCCACATGGCAGTGACTCATCCCCCTCTCACACCCCTGACAAGAGATGAGCATCATGCCACTTGAAGAGCATGCACAAGAAGGGTGGCATAGGTGTCACTCCATTTCCTTGCTTTCCCTTTTCCGTCTTCCCCTTTCCGCCGACTACCACCGCCGGCGAGCAAATCCGGCCGCTCCGGTGAGCTTCCTGTCGATTCCTCGCATCCACACCGTCCCGGCGACCTCCTCTAACTTTTTCCCAACTTCAATCTTGCATGCATGCAACAGATCGGGCTACCGCCGTGCGCCGCCCGTTTTCTGCCGTTGCCGCTAGCGCTTCTCCTTCGCCGGCGCGCTCCGACGCTTCCCAGCCCCGGCAAACCCACTGGTGAGCATCCTGGCACCTCCCTGCTGCTTCCCCATGCGCTAGCCCGAGCGGATCTGGCTTCCAATCGCGTGTTCGTCGTCGCAAACCGCTGCCGCCGCTCGCCGTCGTCGCCAGCGGAGCTCCAGCCACCAATGCCGCCGGCGCGGTCACCCATTGATGCGCCTTGACCTCCTCCACCTTTCATCTGTTGGACGCGACCCCTACCGGGCCGTCGCTCGCCGTCGCCGCCGGCGAGAATGCCGGCGGCTTGTCTCTGCTCGCCCGCGCCCTGCGTCCGGGCCACTGACCAGTGGGCCCGGCCAGTGGAATTGCTGAATAAGAAAAAGAAAAAGAAAAAGATTTTCGGTTTAAATAACTAACAGAAAATAGTGCTAACTTCGAAAATGTGTAACTTATTCGTTAGAGATCCAAATATAGTGAAGTAAATTTCTATGGTTGCATAAAAACGTGATCTACAATGTTGTGAAATAAAAATGACTAACTTCTGTACTGGTTTTTCATGTATATTTATTATTAGCCTTTGTGTACCTAAACCTTGTAAAATACATAAGTAATTCATAGAAGATGATAAAAATATGAAACCACTTCTGTTAACTTTGTAAAATAATGCTTTTTCATTGTTGTAAAATAAAAACTCCTAACTTCTGTGCTGGATATGACCCTACCAATATAATTAGATTTATGTACCTCTTAGTAGGCTGAATCTTGGAAATTACATAAGAAAATATTGGAATATGATAAAAATGTGAAACTAATTTTGTTGAGCTTGTATTTTAGTACTATTCTCAGCTGTGGAAAATATTTTGACAAAACTACCTCTTAAATCTTGTTTAGTAATTTAATTACCTTTCCTATGGTTCATCTTGTAAAATCCATAAATAGATAATTACAACATGTTTCTCTGTGGAATAATTTTTCTTAGGACCTGTGAATGTTGTACTTCCCACCAAAAATATTTATACTTGTAAAAACATTGTTTGAAATGCATGTTGCATGTAAGGCCTAAAAGAAACTTAATTAATTATTTACAGAACTGTCATTATATAACCTGAGAGCTTGTTAATTTCATATCTTCCAAACCATAATTGATAATCTGGTTATTCTTTCACCTAAATTCAAGTTAACATGTTCTCTACCAACTGTAATTATTTCATAATTTATTGATCATTTTGCATGTGCATGTTTATTTGGCTCTTATCCGTATATTGCTTCTTTTCGAAAGATTTGGAGACTTCTAGAGTTGGCGATCCTTCCCTGAGGTCAAGTGCGACCATTTACAGCATACAGGCGAACACCTAAGCATATATCACCCATGTTTTACTCAACTCCTTTTTGTTTGCGAATCTATTTAAATATGTATGCATGTGCTTACTTTTTGTTTGCGAATCTATTTATATATGTATGCATGTGCTTAGATAACACGGTATTGGGTGATATGATAGAGATTTAATTGATGCATTTGCCCTAGTTATATAGCTGTCATATACCTACTTTCTTCTGGTTGGGAATGGTTGGGATGTTTTATTCTTTTAAGCTTAGCCATGCTTAGTGGTAATATAACTATATGGTTGGACAGAGCTATTAATTTTGGTATATGGACAACTTGGGTTCATGGGCATAAAACTTGAGCACTTACACTAAATAATGGTTGATAAAATGTGATGGACTTGGACAGGTGGTAGGGCTATGATGGGATGTTGGTTCTCCTGATGCAAGTAGCCCCGTCTGGGCCGTTAGGGACCGAACATTTTGACATCTATTCAAGCACCCTAAGTACTTACCATATGCCTTATTTGGGACCTATTTGGGACCAGCTTGTCCTAGCACTAGTTCTACTGTGATCATTTATGCCATGTTAGAGAGACGTGAGGGCAGGTAGCCCTTTGGAGGGCCTCGGGTGCCTATGTTAGCCGGAGGTGCCTCCCGCGTGGCGCGCCCGCCTTGGTCACACCACACACACGTGACTGAGTCGTCGGGAATCCCAGCGTGGTATAAGTGGTTGGGGTGGGGCTAAGAAAGGACATGTGATGATGAGCTTGAATCACTTGGCGAACCGCACCTGTGTGGTGGGTAGCATTTGATCCTTGTTCATCTCGTGTGGGTACAGTTGTACACCTCTGATCAGAGTATAATCTATTCGAATAGCCGCGTACTCGGTTATGAACATTGCTTGATGTGTTAGTCTGTTATTGTGACACCCCGACCCCCTAGGTCTGGCCCGCTAACACATGGCAGCCCTCCATGACATCTATACTCTCCTCACAGACCAACACTAGTCTTTTCTGTGCACTTTGTCCTCACTCGTGCGCACCCGGGAAGAACTTCCTGTTCAGTCACCCATCCCTAGATTGCTTTAAGCCAAGCACGCTTAACCTCGGAGTTCTCTCGAGCTGGGCTTCCGAAAAAGAAGTTGCAACTTGTTGATATGAGTATTTTATCAATCATATTAAGCCCTGGGCAGAGTGTCACAGTTATGTTAGCATCAAACTTGAGTTAATATGGATGGGTTTATGTTGATGGTAATGATGGCATGTTGTGCCATGTTGGTATGAACTTTGGTAGTCCCTTGTTGATGATGGGAGAGCCGTTTGGACTCCTTTGCTTATACATTTCAGAATTATATACTTGTTGTCCATAAATTAAAATAATGCTAGATTTACTATTCCTTAGCCGTTATACTTGTTATTTGCTCAATAAAATTGGCTTTATGCAATTTATGAACTTAGGTTGCTCTAGGTTAAGGTAAACCTTGCATACTTCTTTCTCTCCCCCTTATATATAAATTTGGGTAAGACTCGCGAGTACAGTCTTGTACTTAACCCGGCTCCGCTGCTTTCAGGGAAGGACTCGATCGTTGAGCTTCACCTCGTGTGGTCATTGCTCTCCCGAGGGCAGCCGGCAAGGGCAGTGAGTATTTGCAACTTGACTCTTGCCCGGTTGGTTTGCCCTAGTGGGATTCACCGGTTTTACTTTATGCTTATATGTATCTTATTTGAGTCTTCCACTGCTACACTTATGTTTTGTATGTAGGAACTTCGGCTCCTATTATGTGTCTTTTACCTTTCTGCACTTTACCCTTATTTACACACTTGTGATGATATTCCAATTGCTTGCGATGAAAGTGTGAGGCTAGTCGTATTCCTGGGGACTAGCTAAGCATGAGTAACGGGTTTTGATCGCTTGGGATAATCGGGGATCATACTTTGGTTCGAGTCACTAGGGTATGCCTTGTTTTCTGGTCGCCGCCTTCGCGTGGTTGACGGGCATATGACAGAGTTGACCGGTAAGTGGTCTTATGGTTATCCCCTGCGCCCACTACTCGGCATTTCGGTTATTATAACAGAAGGTTGTCAACCGCGATCATGGACACATTGAGGACGAGTGGTTATTTATGCGTGTATGGATCCCACTCCTTCAAGAAGTATGTGGTGGTCGCGTTGGACACTGGATAGTATAATACTCGGGGTGTCCACATTAGTCGATAAAGCGAAACCACGGCTAACCTCCCCAAGATCACGTCGGTCGCTTCAGCCACTAATCCAATTAGACACACCAGATGATGATACAGGAACACATGATATTTTTTAACGTGGTTTGGACAAGACTATTCCACGGGGCTCTGATTCATGGGTGCTCCTTCCCAATCAATATAGCACACCTAGCTTCTACGAGTCCACGGCCTCGCCGCCGTTCTCTTCCTGCCCGCTACTGCTACATTGTCGTCGCCATGATTACATTGTTGTTGACACCAGAATTTAGAAAATTGCCAAATTTGGTAGATTCTTTACTGGATTCGGTCAAGCAATAAGCTGATGGAAAGAAGAGGCCGACATCGGGAAAGAATCGTGAAAACCGCGGATTGGCAGTTTAATTCTATCTATTATTAGGCATGTTTTAAATATTTTCTTATGTAATTAGGAAGGAGTCTAAGGAAAACCAATTGGTTTCCTAGTTTTGTAAGTTTAGGACTCTTAGTTTCCTTTCTTGTAACGGCTGCATATAGCAAGCCGATCTAGTCATGTCCGATTAGGACTCAGTTGACCCAAGGGTATAAATTGTATGCCAGGGGTACCTGTAATCTTTATCCAATGATCAATACACTTTTCGGCGCCTCGCCACCCTGGCTCTACTAGGTTTCAACGAGATTGAGCTGTCGGGTCATGCTGAATCGGTTAAGTTCAAACTACGACAGGTAGCGCATCTCGTCAAACTTCATGCAGATCGACTACCGCTTTAGGTGTTGATTTGTATGTCGCGTATCATATACATCGTCTAATTTCTAGATCAGCCTTGCTACTTCAAGATTAGTTCATCTTAGCTAGGACTTTCTCGGTTCAGTCTGATATTCTGGTTGAGGTGCTGGTTAGGACTTCCTCGGTTTGGTCCGATATTCTAATCGGGTTGCTATCGGTTTGATGTATCAAAGCAAAGCTAATACGACATGATGTATCCACCACTATATATTCTGTCAGTCGGTATGCTTAGATCAGTTAGCGGTAGTCTTAGCGCAAGCTGTCTCGGTTGGGTCCGATCCTTCGGGCCAAGACTAGAACTGATCGGTCTAGGTGTATCGTCTGGCGGTGTGTGTAGTTCCATCGGGGTTTCAGCCGATGGGTTATCTTACGACTAGATCTAAGTATTGTATCGACTTCTCATGTTATATCTGTTTATAGCCGATACTATTATTAAGCTCACTTGTTTTTCTGTTTGCTTGGATCTATGTCTAACAAGCCGATTGCCATTAGCGTTCTATCTACAATCGGCTACAAGCACATCGGATCGGCTCGACAGACAATCAGCTTCCTGACGATCAACATACAACTATCTTGTCAATTGCAGGATTAAACTGACTGACATGCCCGCATTCCAAGATTTAGGACCTGCACTGGAGCCAAGCAGATCTCTCAGGCCTTCGTATGTCCGAGCACGGAGGACTCCATCCGCCAACACACCCGACGACAATGCCCGATAGGCCGGTGGCAGAAATTTGCGTCAATAATTGTGGTGCCCTCCCTCTATATATAAAGGGTTGGCGGGTTACAGAGTCAGACGCCTACTTTAACCCCTACACCTAATATAACTCCAAGTCGAACGTAACCTAATAGGACTAGTATATTCGATAACTATTCTAACAAACTCCACCTTGATGAATATACGCCACAAAGAAGTAATAGAATCACCATGCTGATCAACCTATCCTCCGGACTTGGATTGTCTTCTTCTTCGCAGCTTCATCGCAAGCCGCCCAACGAGCCTTTATCAGACTTACCGGCATCAAGAGACTTCGCTACCTCCGTAACTTCTTCTGAACTCCACCTGCAACAGTGCTCCACCTTCTCTCCTATCATCGTAGTCGTCTTGCCAAGCGAAATTGGACCCTTCCTTAGCTGACACATATTCGACACCCCTTAAAGAACATGTTCAACTCCATCTTGAACTGAACTTTTTCTTCCTTGGCATCCTATGCATCGAGCTAACAAATCCAACATCCACGCTTTCGCATCCATAGACTGATGATGTGTTTGGTTGGGCTGTGGCTTTTCGAAAAGCTGTTGTGGGTTATGACTTCAGAAAAAGCAGCTGTGAAATCTGGTTGTGACTTTTGGAAAAACTCGTTTGGTTTAACGACTGTGGCTTTTAAAATAATTGTCTCCCTTACAAGTGAGACCCACATGTCATACACAAATAATTGTCTTCCTTCTTCCTCTCGCCCTCGATGGAGCTGCTGCCGTCCGCCGACAAGGACGTGGCGGCGCTGCTCCCACACGCCGGCGAGGCCACGGCGGCGCCGCTCCTGCGCCCCGGCGAGGACGGGCCAGATCCGCTCCCGCCTGTTTAGCACAGAAATTACATGGAATGCTTATGCATTGGAGACACGATACGTCTAGCACAACTGGCTAAGCATGGTATTAGCCTTGAAGGAACAGTTGACCCAATATGAATACATAGGTTCCACTTCCATACTGTATACCAAGCATATAACCAAGTACAACCGAACCGATATAGATCAACGCCCATTTCAGAGCATAATTAAAAGACTACAAATACTGCTGATAAAGACAGGGCATAACTAAAAAGACTACAAACCCTGCTGATAAAGACAGTGCATAATTAAAAGACTACAAATCCTGCTGATAAAGATAACCAACTATTCATCAGTATCCTGCTGATAAAGATGACTATTCATCAGTAATTATGTTCATTCTCGACCAATTAACCTTCACAAGCAAACTGGTGAGGCCACACACGATTCGAGCTTCGTCTCCACCATTGACAGCTGGTGTAAAATCAATGGTTCGTTTGTAGACACCATCACCAGATTGAGCAACAATTGTCACTATCAGCATCTCATACAAAGAGACAGCCATCACACGGCGCAACAGTGGGATAGCAGTATGTCCATTGCAATCGGCAGCCATCACACCACCAGCTGCTAGTAATTTGCTATCATGAAGCAGAATGCTATCTTGGATGGTGCTGGTGCAAGCTGTGATCTGTCCACAGAAATGCCCTCTCTGACCCTGATAATGCAGAAGCTCAACAGAGATGGTGGCCTCAAATCCATCACTGATATAAGAACAGGCGATCTGAACAGTGCAGGGTCTGGTGGTGCTGCTAGGAAGAGTGAGACTCTGAACCACAGCCTTATTTTTGCTGGAGTATCGTGCAAGCAGTACACCGTTGATCATTTTGAGCCCTTTACTAAGTCGTTTGTCGTCCTGTTGATCATCATTCATCTTCATCTTGAGGTCAATCTCAATGTATACGTAGTCAAATAGAACAAGTCCACGATGAGGGCCGGTCAATGTCAAGGACATTTCATCCTACAGTCAATTAAAATGATCATTGATGATCTCTATTCTTGTATGTGCAATTAGTGAATGGAATTAACAAATTACTCCGGCCATCCTAAAATATTTGGCGCCATTGACTTTTTGATATATATTTAACCGTTCATCTTATTAAAAAACATTTATGTAATATGTAAACTATATGTAACATAAAAATATATTTAACAATGAATCAAATGATAGAAAAAGAAAGAATAATTACATAAAAAGTTTTTTTAATAACCAAACACGTATAAAAAAGTAAATATATTTTGGGATGGAGGGAACAGGTAAGTTAGGTATACCTGTGAGGCGATGAGCTGAGGATCATCTCTGGAGCGGTTGAAGAGAACAACACATTTGAGATCAAGATCATCCCTAGCAATGACGGAGCCGTAGATGCCTTGACCGGAAGAGTACTCTCTGGGGAGATGACGCGGACGGCGAGCACGTTGACCATCTCGGTCACGAGGCGGAGGGCTTGCCCCGGGGGACAAGGCGTGGCGGTGAAGCGCATGGGGGCGACGTCGGAGACCTCGTCGAGGTCGAAAACGGGCAAGTCCCCGTAGTGGTAGCGGGTGTAGATGTACTTCTCCTCGTCGGGGTCGTACTCGCGGATGCGATCCAGCGCAGCCGCGTGCGCCGCCGCTGCCTCTCTCTTCCGCGCCTTCTCCTGCCGCTCGCGCTCCCTCCGCTCCGCCGCCGCCGCCGCCTCGGATATAGTCGCCTCCTCGTCGTAGAAGAAAGGCTCCAGCACCGTGTAGTCGCCGTCGACCTCCGCCATGCCGCACGAGAGCAAAGGGGAAAGAAAACCCTAGATTGTGGATTTGTGGTTGGTTCGGCTTCGCAATCCAAATCGCCATCGACGGAGAGAACTATAAGCAGACAGATTGTTAGAGTTGATAGTGTTTCCATGTTTCCGGTTTCGTCCGTCAGTCCGGAAGTGTCCCGCGTCCGTCGTGCATACGTGCGTCACGAAGGAAAAGCCGTATCCTGTCCACCCGCCTGCATGTCCCTAATTCCTGCGGGCGGAAGTAAAGCGCCCACCGCGCATCGCAACGTCCGTGGTCGTCTCTC
>CM002485.1:20422723-20439010 GCA_000325765.3 Leersia perrieri | reverse complement strand
TATATATATATATATATATATTATGTCTAACTTGTGGTAAATATTTTAGTAACTTGCCAATACTAAGTCTAGGTTGCTGTGAAATATGATATGGTAAATAGGGTTGCTAGAATCTTGCTCAACATTTAAGTTGAATTCTAGATGATTTTTTTAAAATAAAATAAAAAATTCCTCATGTGATATAAATACCCACCAAGGCCAAAAAATGTTCTTTATGACAAACCATATACATTTTGATTACTTATACTTCCATTGAACTTTGTCAAACTCGATGACTTGTGTAGATGTTTTTCGTGTTCTATGATCAAGATCAAATACCACTCGTACATGCTAGACTTCTACACCGGAAGGAAGCATCCATTCCATTCCACCAAAAAGCTCCACGAAAATATCCATATACATATGCTCTTTCTCCACAAAAATATCCAAAGCCAAAAAGAGGAGGGTAGCCCATTGCCAAAAATTAAGAGTGCAAACTCTTACAAAAATATCCCAAATAAAACAATATGGCCAAAAATATCCCCTCGCAAAAAAGCTTCCAAAAAGGAGAGAGACATATCCCAAAAAGGAGCCAAATAAATTTCACATCCACTTCCACTTCATATTCCATACACTTTGCACGATTTTAATCTTGAGTATGATTTACTTTCTGCTTTAGTCATAGTTTTTGACTTAGTAATAAATGTGAATATAAGTATGCCTCATTTTGATCTTTACCGAGCTCTAGATATAAACTTTTAGATGCAGGAATTAAAAGAGACATTCTCTTGGTGAGGATTTATACACATTTGAGTGACCGAGAGATCACCTGGGAACTTGTTTTCATTTTTCAAAATTTTTCCAAAAACTCCGGAATAAAAGTTAAACTATAGCAAGTGAATAGCGCTCTACGAGCCGTTCTATCTCTCAACCACCGAAGACAAGGCAAAGGTATGCTCTATATTCATGAACACAAGTACATGGATATAGAATATGCTAGCTTGCTTAAGTTGTAGAGGATATTACACTATACATATTGTAGCAACTCCTCATCAATAACCATGTTTAAATTTTTGTTCTTTCCTTTACTCGGGACGAGCAAAGGTTTAAGCTTGGGGGGTTTTGTTGACGGTCATTATTGCAACATTTTAACTGTCAATTTAACTAAAATAATGAAGAGTTGGGTATGCTTGTAATGCATATTTATTTTAGAATAATCTATTTCCACTTGTACTTGACAAATATTTACTTGTAGAGAAAATATATCAAAATGTAGAAGATAAGTGGGAGAAAATCTCACTCTCAAGCAAGCTTGTGGATGAGAGGGCCACCTGGCAGGACAGATGTCGAAGTAACCGTCATTGCAACTGCCAACCGTCATAAGGGCCCACCTGTCAGTCACGGGAGAAGGCTGGAGGCGGTTGGAGGCCAGAGTGGTTCGGCTGAACCACCCTAGTTTTGCCGAACCAAGCTCGGCGCCGATCCCTCCGATCTTCCACGTGTAGGCTCCAGATGCTCTCCTGATGGCGGTTACGAAGGGCAATGTGGTCAATTCGCATCAAAGTTACCGCCACTTGAAGCCTATTTAAGGAGCACCTCACTTACTCTCCAACACACACTAAAGCAAGAAATTAAGCCCACTCTACTTATAGTATTAGTCTAGTAGAAGTAGGAGTAGAATAGTTCTAGTTCAAGGAAGACTTCGGAGGAATTCGGGTAAAGTTCTACTTTGCTTTCTACTTCTTTGTAGGACTTTCAATACTTCAATATAGTTATCTTTATACAATTGCGGTAGTCTAGTCCAATCATAAACTAGTCTTGCCAACTTTAGCATTTACATGATTAGTATACCAGTGTGGTTATATTTATCTGGGATTTGCATTGGTGCGGGTATAATGTCTGGGAACTGGTTAGTATTCAACTTAGGCTAGTCCTGGTAGTATTAATCTGGAACTTAGATACTCTACTTCAATTGCAAGGCTGTAGAGTAGGAAGTGATGGCTTAGACGTGGTGTCTAGGCTGGATCTTACCATTATTTAGGCGATTATACTCTGGGTGTATTTGTGGGCTGCCGATGGTGACATCTCGGTACATGTGTCTCCCCCGCAGTATAGTTTCCTACATGTAATTTTCTAGGGTTAGATGCACCTCCGCATTTAACTTCGGTTGGATGGCTATGACAGTCTGTCATAAGTAACTCGATAGGCCGGGGTAACTTTGCAAAGCACCGGGAGGGCATAGCTAGGTCTAGGACTAGTTATAGCTGCATTGTAAGGAGGGTACACCATACTGTTGTATATTGGTTAGAAGATATTAGAGTGTTGTATAAAGTACTAAAATATAACTATACTATGACTGCTCTTACTTAGACTAATTTAGGATTGATATAGAGTTTATCTAGATCCTTCACTTATGTCACTCTACCCAAGATATATTTCTTACCACTGTCTAAAGCTATGACTTATACATGTGTATGTATTTTATTAGAATGATTATATTTTACAAATCTTTCCTTGGGATTAAATAAATACTATACCTTGGAATACTCCCGGGTGAAATGCTACAATGATATATTTGTGCGCTTACGAAATCATTTCTGCCAAATTATGGATTATCATTGATTATTTTAAGTTGCTGTTGATGGGAACTTTGATTCTAAGGATGATAATAAAAAATACCAACACTAGTATTGTGATTATAACAAATCGGACCATGAAAAGTCAGTAACAACATCACTAGGGCAACAAGCATGCACATGTTCTGAACAGCTCGACGCCAAAATACTTGTTTTCTTCCCAGAGCACTATCTACTAGTTTGATGATACTATTTGCGAACCGCAGCCTGCTGATTGTCACCACGAGCATAGCCATGAGCAATAGTACATACACTATCCATCTGGCAACTGTGGACCTACTTGGAATGAAGTTAATTACACCCATTGTTGTGGTCATTGATAATTTCCCTTGAATGATCATGCTGCATCTGCATGACTGGAATTAGCAACAGTATTGCAGCTAAGGGGCTCTATAGCGACATGGCACGGCGGAAAGGATTGCATAGTGAATGAAACTTCAGAGTCATGTGCTGGCCAAGTGCAGGAAGAATTACCATAGCGTAAACCACTACAGCTGCCATAACTATTTTATTCTGGAGAGCCAATAAAACCCAAACATTCAGAATGCAGACAATGGCGATCGGCCCATTCCAGTCAAGAGGTTTGAAAGCACCTTCGGTTCGGAAGAACAATTGGTAATCGAGACTGTTGTTGCTGCCACTGAACATCCTGAAGTAAACAAGCAGAATATCGTACAATCAACAAACCAACCATTACTAGCTTTTAGAGAGTGTCCCATGGAAGGGAATGGTGTACAGCGCAAAATAATCAATGGACTGAGGACATTCGCCATGATCTTACTCCATTGCTCCTGACTGAATACTTTGCAATTTGGGCGTCTTGCAGGGAAAAGGGTAGATGACTCAACTCGTTGGAAGTGGACTGCTTCAGGTGAACATAGTGCATCTTAATAAAATTTAGTTGGCCGATCCTTCAGTCAACCCGGCCAAAAGAAGAGAGTCTGCATACCAGGTTCAGTTCGAGGAATGATTGAAACGGCATCAGAGAGGATATTCTAGTGGTCGGGCACCTTCCAAGTGCAAAAAAATTGCATATAAGGGATGGAAATATAAATGTTTCTTTCGACTTTGTTTCAGGAATCTCGAAAACTGTGGATCACCTCTTCCTTGAATGCCATTTCTCCGGAATGATTTGGATTGGAATACTTCGGGTAACTCTATCTTGGAGTGGTCAGTGGTTACTACTTGCTACAAGAAGTCAAGAACAAGCAGTGCTGATTGAGCTACAATTAAGGGTGTGAAATCGATATTCATTCATTCTGCTTGGAGATTGATCAATTTGAATGAAGAGTCGACGGTGGAGCAATTAATCAATTGCATAACCGATGTACTGAGCTAAACTTCTGGATTATCTGCTAGAGATATGGCGATATTATCGCCTTAGTTATATCGGAGAAATTAAAGAGGACCGCGAATTGCTCGCACCACAGCGATCCTGGAATTCTTGACGGCGTGTTCGCTCCCGCTTGTGTCCACATCGCCCTGCGCTGGCGCCGGTCGTTTTGCAAAAGGAACCTCGATTTCCTTCGTAATCATGCTTGTGTCCCTTTTTGAAGAATTTTGTGCATGCGTCCTCTTCCGTACATGCCCTCTCCTTCTTTCGATATATTGCAAGAAGGAGAATAAGCATCCTAAATATTGGACTGCGGGTTGAAAAACACAAACCAAGAGGGTTTTATTGCAAAAGAGAAAAAACCACATCCCTCATCCCCAAAACCCTAGCCGCCACTATTCCCCACCCTCACCCCCCTTCTCCGGCTCTCCTAACTCCTCTCTCCTCCCAGCTCTCTCCCCCACGTCCTGGCAATGCGCCGCCGCCATGCCGTCTTCATCGGCACGCCGTCGTCGTCGCCATAGCCCTACCGCAAGCCCGCGATTCGCGTCCCCGCTTGCCGCCGCCTCCACTCTGCTCCCCGGACCGCCGCCACTATCTCTATCCCCGCCATCCTCCCTCCCATCCCCTTCCCCAAAATCAATGGATCCACCTCCTCCTCCTGCCCGCGTTACTCTCTCCCGAGTTGCACTGCGCATGAGCTCGATGGCGAGGAGCTCATCCGGTTTGTAGTGGTCGATTCGCCAGGCCAAGGCTGGAGGTCGACGGAGAGGGATGTGGTCAACCAGACCACAAAGCTGCAGATCTGGTGGTGCGTCATCCAGTGTTGCGGTGCTCGATATGGTGGCGTTCCAATGCTTGAATCGATCACTCCGGTGGCACAATGCTTGATTTGTTGGGGGCGATGCATAATCTGTCCACCCAAAGCTGTAGCTCCATGCCTCGCTCGAGGCGGCGGCTGGTACTACAGCCAGGCCTTCTGTTTTCCTCCCACGGAAGGACCACCAGCCTCTCCTGGCCACGCCTATCATCTGTTGCTGCTTATCCCTCTACGGGTGCCATCTCCTGCTTTTGATTTGGTTTCTTTGAATCCTTTGTGTGCAGGGTGGTTGATTCCTTTGTTTTTCCTCTCTCATGCTATCACGCGGATGTCAGAGAGATACACCATAAGCTCTGATGTGAGTTCATCCTCAGTTATTACAGATTTCTTTGATGCTTTCCCTTGCTAATCCTATGGAATGCTCTACCATCTGCTGCAATTCATGCTGGTACATATTTGAATGTACTAACTTATTTCTTTATCATACATAGAAGGCAGCGGAAATTAAGGATATTCTTTTGGGAGTTCATGGGCAGGGATATTCTTCTCTACATCATAAAAGTTACTTTCTAGAAATTAAGGAAAATTGGGGGCATTTCCTATTACTTTGGCAATAAATTAGTTTCCATGAGTTCAACTTTATTTGAAGAGGCAAACATGTTTATAAGAAGTGGTTAGAATGAGTATCAATTTGGTTTATGAGACTGTTACCATCACTTGAACACCTGTAAAGTTCTGTTAGCTCAGTTTTTAAACAAATTGAATTTCACTGCACTCATCATTTATTATATGCATTGGTATATGCTGTTTGAACGTAGTACTATACCCAAGAGAATCAAATGCAAAATCTGAAGGTTCAAATTAATTTTTGCTAATCATGTCTTTCTATCAACCTAGCTATGTTAAAATCACCATCCTCATCGGCTAATTAAAGCAGCAGATTAGTGTGAAATGGTTGTTAATATACAGTGGAATCTTTTTAAAATAGGGAAATAGGTGCACTTAATTATAAATGTGGTAGTTATGTGGTATAAGAAAGAAGGTTTTTCTATGCCAATGTAATGTGGATTGAGCTTCTGAAGTTGTTGCTGATAAACGAACACTCAGAATACTATTACCCAATTCTGAGTGTTTTGTATGATCGATCTAATTGTAGACCATCTGGTGTTATACTTCTAATATTTTTATGCATCTGTGCCTTTGGTTAGTTTTTGTTGGTTTCAGAGCTATGTTCCAATGAGTAGCTCAAAGGATATAGCAATTAGAACTATCTACTTTTCTTCCCAGTTTTCTCCTGAGTTAGCATTCTGATTATTGTCTCTCATGCTCATATGATTGTACACTTGCTGTTTTATTAGCATATTGGCTAGCTAATGTTGAATATTTGGAATTCATTTTGTAGTTTCCAGCAAGAATTTAGTGTCAGTATTTAATAGACACCAGAGCCTTTTCATCTGTACTAACCTCCCAATCTATTTCATATTTGTGTGTCTGATATGACCTATTTTTGGTAGGTTGGCCTGATGTATCAAGTAGAGCAGGTACTCAGCAGTCCCTTTATATTGATGTTAGCTGTTTAATTATTTATCCAACTGAATCTTATTTACAAGTTTGAAATTTTTTACTTTTGTACTCTCCAGTTACTCAGTTTGACAAAAGGTACTATATAGTTAAATACAATTAAATACACAATATTATATGGTTAAATACTCCTTCAACTAACCATCCTTATATATAAATAAATTGAGGGAGTAGCATAAATGAATTGACATTATTGAGTGACTCAAAATGCTGACCGTTCACTAACTTTGTGTATAAAATCCATGCATCCTCCTCCAAAAACATGAGATCTCAAAACATATGTTGGTTATCATATCACATTTGGTTGCTCCTCTGTTTGGGGTTGAATGACAGAGTTATTCCAGGCTTTCAATCCTAGGTTGTATATTCGTCCATATAGCTGTCAAGACCAAGCTATAGTGTCACAAACCTGATAATATTGTGTTACTGTTTTTTCTTACAATTAAATGTTTTGAGGAAGGACTTCATCCTTTGGAACAATTATGACGGAATTTATAGCCTCGAGGTTTCTGGGGCCATCAACCCCATGTAAATGTAGATAGTTGCGGCTAGCCGGCTAATAAGCTAAATATTTGTACTCTGGCACATGCTATGCTGAAATGCTCAAGGTTCCTATTTTCATTCATGGTCTATCTCTATTTATGGATTTGTTTATCCATGCCTTTATGTTTAATGTAAAACATAAACTTATTTGCTAAGGGCCATATCTTAGAGGCTTGGTGTAACAGTTAGAGAATTCTGTCACTTGAGTTTTATTTTCTTCCTGGGAATTCAGACCACTATTGATGATGATTGATTGATAGCTCTATTTTATACATCCATACATCATTTGCTTGACATTGTTTTTGGTTCAGTAGTTACAATGGTTAAGAGGGATAATTGATATACTGTATCTCTTGTGTTTTGAAACCCACATCACCTGACTGTGGCTCAAAACCACGCTGGACTTATTTCAGTGTAATCAACTATTGAATGTGAACTGCCATACTCACGGACAGCTCTTTAGTTAAATGTTTTGTAAATTATGTAAATTCCAACCTCAAATCTGCCTCAAGTGATTGACGATGATCAAGGGGACACAATTTTTCTGATTATCAAGATTGGTTCTAATGGTGAAATGGAAAGGAATTTGTTCGGTATGAATTGAGCCTAGAGTTGTGACATATACGTGTCCTAAATACTTTCATCTATGTATATTTGTTTGTTTAGCGACAATGGCTATATGTTGGACCCTTTGAAGTATGCACATGGTGCTCACTGATATATAATTTCTGATCCCATCATGGGTGCGTTATGTACGTGACGGTGCTCAGTGATATACTATTTCTAATTCCCTGAGAACTTAACCATGGCTGTAATTTTAATAGTCTCAATGTACTTTCGACATATATATTCAAATTATATAGTCTCTTCATTTAACGATAGGGCGCCGCGAAGCGCGCCTTAAGGTCTAGTTTGATGTAAGCCTGGACAACTTTCTTTTTCTTGATTTTTTAGCCTTTGTGGCTATAGTTTTGATTTACCTCCTACTAAGATAAGACCAGTCTGCTTGGCTAGTGTTTTGAAAATAGATCTGGAATGTGAGTGTTCCAATCGATCTGTGTCTCGCCTGTGGAGGAGAGTATGGTGCACTTGGAAGGATGCGGGACATTTTGGCGTCGCTTGAGTTAGTTTTACAGTAAGATATATAGCCTTTTGTAGCGTGTGATCTGCGAAGGGAGCTTCTCCTTCTTGTAGCTCCCCTACTCTTTTTTTTTTTAGGGATTCTAGCTCCCCTACTCAACAACACCATGTTTTGTTGAGATTGTAAATTTGTAACTTTTTTTCACATTCTCTTAATAATTCTGGTCTGGTGGGAAAGCTAGCTAGCTCTAGCAAATATTTCGAGAATGCGAGAGTTTTCTTTCAGTTTCCCGTAAGCAGATAAAGTATCAATACGGAAGAGGAAAAATATGTCTACTTGGGTCTTGGTGGCTCCGTGGCTGCATATACTACCTTGGGTTTTTAATGTTTGGCAGCGTTGATTTCTAAAGATATGTATGATCGTTCGTTTTATTAGAAAATATATAATTATAAAAAATAAGCCATGCTTAAAATATTTATGATAAAACAACTTCCCTCCGTCCAAAAAAAATGTCTAGATTCAAATTTAGAAACACGTTTTTTAGGACGGAGAGAGTAATAAACAATATTTACATAATTTTTTTAAACAAGTAGAATGATCAAAAATATATAGGAGTACTTGGAAGGGAACGGCACCCTAGGTTAAAAACCCGTGGAGTATATTTTACCTGGCTGCCACGCGGACGAAGCAATTCAGCCACTTCTCCGGCGGCGGCACGGCTGCCTTGCCTTTGCCTCCCCAGTCGGACTTGAATGCCGCCGCTATCTCCACCACTCGATGCTCTCCGCCCACCATGCTCGCCAGGGACGACGCCACGTTGGGCTGACCTGATGCACAGGACACAGGCTAATTTTCGTTTTTAACTACTAGACCCCAAGTAATTAAGGAGCGGGACACCCCCAAGCCCAACGACTGGGACACCGGGACCCCAACCTATATTACATTAAGCCCATGCGTGACAGCGTGAGTGCGTTCTTCCTTCCTGGGCTGGGAAAGAAAGCCTAATAGCCTATCAACCAGCCTAGATGGCAGACATGAGCAGAGGATGACTTGATCGATCATTCAATAGAGGTGGTTGGGGGACTTCTCAGCTTCTTCACCAAGAAGGCAAGGAGTCGTCTTTTCTTTCTCTCTGCCTGTGCCCAGCGACCAGGGAGTCATCCAACCACTCTCAAATCTCAATCTCTCATTACTCTGTGACGACAAGTCGGCGACATGGTGTGGTTGCCGCCTTGCCGGCTACCTAGTCGAAGCCTTCCTTCCACCCGAGCTGCCTCCTATCATTCCGTCTGATCTCAAAAGATAAAGCCCTAGGTAAACTGCTCATACCACAACTTTCAAGCATGATTGAATGTTTTTTCAATTTCTTTGTAATGCCTCGTTTTTTTTTAGTTTCTTGACTAAGGATTCAGTTTAATTGGTTTTCCCCCAAATTATTATACGGTTTCCAATTTAACGATTCTATTGGAAGCAATTGATAAACAGCTAGCAAAATTTTTACAAAATGTCAAGTAAGTAATAATCCTTTAATTCGAAATATTTTGATTGCAGTCAAATTAATTATGCCATTGCTTTGTTGTAAAAGTAACTAATGTACTGTTAAATAATTTGCAAATGCCAGGGCAATTTATGGAGAGGTTCCTTAAAATACAAGCACCACCACAGGGAGATACTGATCTGTCAACACATCATCATACTGAAGCTCATACTGCTCCTCAAGTTCAAAATAACGAGACAAGGAATTCACCTCCTGAAAATGTCAATTGGGAAGATGATATTGAGTATGATCCTGGGAAAAGGAGAAAAATAGATGAGTATCCTCCTAATCAAAAGGATATGGTAAGAAGAAAGTATTTAGATAGAGGACCTTCCCATCCTTGTGTTTCTAAATATCCAATTACAGTCATTGGTGGTAAAGACAGAAAATTTAATCAAAAATGGTATGAAGAATTTGAGAGTTGGCTTGAATATAGTGAGTCCAAAGATAGAGCATATTGCTTTTGTTGTTTCTTGTTTAGGGATCCTACCAAGAAGGCATCAGGGTATGATGCATTTGTTGTAACTGGATGGTCGAGTTGGAATAAAAAGTTTGGATTGAAGAATCATGTGGGCGATGTCAATAGTGCTCATAACCAAGCAAAGAGAGATTGCAATGCCTTGTTGTCACAAGACCAACACATTTATGTTTCACTGAAAAGGCAATGTGATGCAGACAAGATTACTTATTATATCCGATTAAATGGGTCAGTCGATGTTGCTAGAGTGTTATTGAAGCAAGGGTTGCCTTTTCGAGGTCATGATGAATCTGAATCATCCCTGAATAAAGGAAATTTTAAGGAATTTCATGCTTATACAGCCCAACAAAATCCAGCACTAGGCAAGGTAACGGCCCACAATGCTCCAGGAAACAATCTGATGGTGTCCTCAGAGATTCAAAAGGATATAATTCATTGTTTTGCAGCTGAAATATTACAGTCTATTCTTGACGAAATTGGGCATGATGTATTTTGCTTGCTAGTTGATGAGTCAAGGGATGTGTCTTGCAAAGAACAAATGGCAGTGGTTCTATGGTTTGTAGATAAAAAAGGATCTATTCAAGAAAGGTTTGTTGGCCTTGTGCATGTTAAAGAACCGCGCGCAGAGGAAACTTCAAGGAACCGTATCACACACCACAAACCCAAACGCATTACTTCCTAAGGTACCCACTCCAAATTCATATAGTAGAACACTATCGGAAGCCTAAAACTAAAGAAGCAGCACTGAACATTTTTGGTCACTCTGTTTTTTTTTTTTTTTTGAGAGAGCATTTTTGGTCACTCTGTTTGAGCACCATCTTCCAGGCCGTGAGTATACACGATGAGCACTTCATGGAGAGATAAACAGCAGCCAGCGCTCATAAATTTCTGGTGTGCTTTTTTTTACATAGACAAATTGGGATTTGTCAAAATCAACGTGTCGTCTTTAGCAGGTGATAAACTCTTATTCCAGTACGGAGAGTGTAATAATGATTAGGATAATATTCCAGAAAGAAATAATGCTCAACATCGATGGCACTTTGATTTGCTGACCTTATTGCTTCGAGGAGAGCCAAGAAGGTTGCATATCTAAACTTTCGCGTGGTGAGCATCGTGGAGAAGCCGCCGAGGATGACAACGGTTGCCCATGTGAAAACCAGCGTGCCGAGGCCATTGCCGGCCCTCTCCATCAACGCCATGATTCGGACAAATCGGTTGAGCTCTCTTTCCGGCGCCGCGGCGGCGGCGGTGATTGGGCTCACCATTTTTTTTTGCTTCGACGATTTCTTTTTCAGTTTGCCGCATAGCTCTCGGCCTCTGTTTTTATAGTGACAGTGTAATCGTTTGTAGATTATAGAGAGAGGCCGCGTTTAGATGGAGTAAAGTTTTTAGCCAAAAATATCACATCAATATTTGGACATATATTTAAAATATTAAATATAGACTAATAACAAAATAAATTACATATTCCGACTGTACACGACGAGACGAATCTTTTGAGCCTAATAAGTCCGTCATTAGCATATGTTGGTTACTGTAGCACTTATGGCTAATCATGACGTAATTAGGCTCAAAAGATTCGTGTCGTAGTGTACAGTCGGAATATATAATTTATTTTATTATTAGTCTATGTTTAATACTTAAAATATGTGTCCAAACATTGATGTGATATTTTTTGGCCAAAATTTTTTGAATCTAAACACACCCAGACACGTGGTGGTATGTATCAACACCAACAAATAATTAATTGTCGTACCTAGTACTTGAGGGCTTGCGTTTACTGAATTAATTATTCTTTACTCGATGTTTTGAGTTTTGACCTCCCGGCAGATGTCCTTTAGTAACACGTGGGTGGAATTGACATTTTGGACAACACGGTTCGATCCCTGCCGGAAAATTGGACGGTCAAAACGTTTCAGTTGACAGTCAGAGAGACCTCAAGTTATATGTTGTGAAAACAATCATTGAAATATTTGAAAGAAATGCCAAACATTTTACTCTTGCACGTTGAAACATCCGAATTTTAACGGTTAAAACAAATATAATTATAATCAGATGATAGATTGGATAAATAGTACTCCCTCCGTCCTTGAATCTTAGGGATCTTTCTCTTTTAGAAAGTTTAAGGATATAGATAAAATACCAAAATTTCCTCAACTAAGTAAGGGACAAGTAGCATGAGAAGGTAGGTGGAGGGTATGATGGGAAGAAATTTGAATTTCAAATGAGTGATGGAACAACTAGCAGTACTAAATCCTCTATATTCATGGACAAGAGTAGACTTAAAATCCTAAAATCCTAAGGAGTATGGAAGAAAAAACATTAGAAGCTTTAATAATTGAACTTTGTCCTTGTTGATACATTGCATGCATGCATCAATGCATGTACCTTGCAGTCTCATCACCGCTTCACTCAGAGCGCGAGTGAAGTCTTCAAGAGAAGCTTCCTGGAGAGAGTTCACGCACGTGCAGTATGCCTGTAATGATGGTGGATGTCTGTAATGTGGATAGTGATGTTTCGTGTTTTGAACTTTTGATTCTCCAATATCTGACAATTGCTCGGGAGAAAATGGTTGGTGTTGCGTTTGAAGAAGTAGTGTTAATTCCTTGGTTTGCATGTCACATCCGGGCCCGTACGCGAATACATAGTGGCCCCTGAACTGAAATCTGAAAACCTGACTAGGAATATATTACTATTGAAGAAAAATGAATACAAGCATGCAATTAATCGAGTAATTAGTGTCTGTCAATAAATCAGCCATCATATCGGACGAGCAAACTGATAACTTCACTGTCAATATACTCAAACCTGTGTCAAAAAGTTAACGGCGTCAAACATTTGAAGTAAACCAAAAGATCGATGTGATCTGTGTGGTTGCTAGCACTCTCGATCTCAGGAGATCAAACCCCAGCACCAACAACCTATTTTTCACAAATCTTGCACGAATCATGAGGTTCATCGAATGGTCAGAAATTCGACTATTATCATGGCTAAAATAAAGTGTGTTGACACATTAATTAGTACTACCAATTTTTTATAATGTAAGAGTTTTGACTTTTTTTTGTTTGGATGGTTTAATCATTTGTCTTATTCAAAAATTTAGTGCAAATATAAAAAATGATAAGTTGTGTTTAAAATACAATTGATGATAAAAGTAAATCATAAACAAAATGTATCATACTTCTATAATTTTTAAATAAGACAAAATATCAAATGTTACAAGTTAAAAAGTCAAAACCCTTACATCATAAAACAGAAATTTCAGACGAAAAACCAAAATTTTGAGAACAACCGTGGCAAACGGAATCCAATAGAACTAACGGAATTTCGGCCGGAATTACCAAAATTTTGAATGGAAAACAAATGTGTTTATGCATGCTGCAAATGCAAAATTGGAACCTAAAAATTTATTTTAAAAAATCGGCATGCCCTTTTCTATCAAAGTTGATATATTTACATTGAGAAACACATAGTATGCAATATATATAACAATGAAAGTTTAAAATACGTTGTCGAAAACTGTAACAAAAATATAGTGTCCATTGTGGCATCACCACAATATCGAAGTCTCATACATAACTTTCAAGGTTAAAAGTCTATTAAATATTTTAAGTCCAGTTCACTAATAATAGGAAGTGTCCTTCCACTTCATTAATAACTTCTTTCTCAATTATCTGTGTATTTCTGTACCGTCTCAAACTTTCCCCTCAAATATTTACTCTAGATTCAATATTTTTGAATATTTTTTGCCAAACATAATACAATTCCATAGTATCACTAGAAATTTTGTGAATTTTATGATTTCAAATTTAAACCCCACCGAATTGTACCAAAATTTTAGTATCTTTAACTTTCTGAGCCAGGTCAAAACACCAAAATTTTGCGTCGGAATTGTGAAACCTGGTGATGACACTTCAACTGCCACCAGTGCCCGTCTAAATGCATGTGACTATGTGAGACGACTTACGTCCCTCCGTGACTTGTGAATTGACATCTTTTTTTCTTTCTTTTTTTTTTTTAACTTGCGAATTGACATCCTTGGCCGTGTACATCCATGTTGGATGTAGAGGCTGGGTTTTTTAAAAAAGAGTCGTGAATCGACATCCAGGCGTCTAACGTACGACACTCGCAAGTTTTGGTGTATATATATATATACTCTCCGTGAGTATCTCATCGGCTTGCTTGGGTTGCTCTTCGTATGTAGTTGTACGAGTGCTTCAAAGTTAGCTTAATTAAATGATGGCCGACAGCGCTGCCGCCGAGCGCCGCATACAGATACCAGCCACCGCCCCGGAGGTGGGACAGACTGACGCGGTGGCGGCAGCCGCCGCGCCGGAAAAGTGGCTGAATTACTTCGTTCGCTTCCTGGCGTTGGTCGAAAGAGCGGGCAATGCCCTCGGTACGCTGGCCTTCGCGTGGGCAACCATCGTCCTGCTTGGCGGCTACCCGTCCGTTCTCAAGAAAGATTTTGGAATCGCGACAGCGATTATTTTCCTAGAAGGCACGAGGTATGTAACTTATCTTAAGATTGACTGGCCCTGCTTGTCTGACAATATTTGAAGAAACGTGGAATTCATTTCTAATACAAATTAAATTGTATACAATGAAAGTCTTCTGCAATTAGATTAAAAAAAAAATAGCTCAGCTGGTAGAGATCGGGCTACAAGGAGCTTTCCATCGGCTTGGAATCGATCCCCTTGGATGCAATTTTTCTCGTCATTTTCTTCTCTATCAATAGAGGGTGCTACGTTCATCTTTAGCTTGGTTGTGTACATCATAAAAGGTGTAGATGTTGGGTTATTATAATCCATTATCGAAACAAAAACTCCTCAGCATCCAAATTTTTTTAGTTTGATAAAAAAATAGAGTAAATTCCACAGAACTACAAATACTTTGGCTAAATTACCACAAAACTACAGATTTAAGCATGTATATCCCAAAACTATAGATTTAGTGTCAAGGTTTTCAGAAAACTATTTAAAACATCATATATATATATATATATAAAACAAAGAACTGTATATATTTTTATATTTTAGAGTTTAGATTTATATCACAATTGTATTTTTAGTTACAAAGATATATTTCTTTTGACAAAATTGATGCTAAATCTCTCTAGTTTTGTGATGCAATGGCTTAAATCTGTAGTTTTGTGAAAACTTTGACACTAAATATATAGTTTTGTGATAAATATTCTTAAATCTGTAGTTTTGTGATAGTTTAGCCAAAAAAATATGTAGTTTTGTGAAATTTACTCAAAAAAGTACTCCCTTTGGTGTCAAAATAATTGATGGTTTGGACAAGGACACCCCCTCAAAAAAACAAATTTGATTATACAAATGGAAATATCAACACATATATAATTTTATTGAATTATTTTTTAAGATTTGTCTATATAAATTATTTATAGTCAAAGATTAAAAAGCTTGGACTTCAGTCTTTTCCAAAACGCGAACTATTATGGAACTAGACGAAGTAGAGTTGACTCTACTTTGGAAGCATGCATCATAGATTCTCACTTCAATTTTTATGCTTAAGACTTGAGGGGCCTCATGTGAGAAGAAGTGTTATAGTGTAAAATTGCTCGTCCTTACCCATCAGCATAAATTTTTAGGTTAAATTGGTAGCGCATGCAACTAAATAGTAACAACATTTACAATACAAAATTAGTTTCATTAAAACCCCTGTTGAACATATATTTGTAGTATATATATGTGGTTCGGAAGCCTTTTTAGTCCCGGTTTCTCAACCGGGACTGGGAATCCGGGACTAAAGGGGTTCCCTCTAGTCCCGGTTTAAACACCGGGGATTAAAGCTTATTTTTAGTCTCGGTTGGTAAAATATTTTAGAGCACTGTTTTAATTTTTCTTTTTCATTGTTTTTTCTTGTTGCATTTTTATTTTGACCACAAACACATTTAAATCCCCACAAATTATACACAACAATAATCATTCAAATCCCCTCAAAATATACACAAGCCATGCATCCACAACAAATTCGCACACAATCCATAAATCAAGTTCATCCCCAAATCAACCAAAGATATACAAAACTCACACAAATCACCCCCAAATCTACAACATTCACAGCAAATCAATCACAAATCTACAACATTCATATCAAATCCTTCACACAATAAATAAAAAAATCCCCATCGCCGCGCGAAGCCTGCACATGCGCCGACGCCCCACAGCGCAGGCCGCTCCGCCGCTGCCCGGCCGTGGGCCGCCGCTCCACGTGCGCCGACGCCCCCCAGCGCAGGCCACTCAGCCGCCGGCCGGCAAGCCATGCACCGCTGC
>CM002485.1:20393109-20408678 GCA_000325765.3 Leersia perrieri | reverse complement strand
TAAGTTCTTTTACAAACCACAGGCTTAATCGTGGTTGGGAATTAAGCTAGCGATTTTCTCCCAACTCTCGATAGTTTAATGTCGAGTGATGATTCTGTTACCCTCTTTCAATCTTAATAAAAATATGGTCGCCTGTCTTAAGGCCGACCCGGCCAAAAAAAACATACACTGCTAACTGTCAGTCTGTCACTACTGAATGACGATGCTTCTTAACCATTCATGTCTTCATGTCACATGATTCATTATTTCTTTTGCTCTGGCCACAAGATCAGAGAGTGGTAGGCTGTGCTTCATCAGTCCTGCATTCCCCATGAACAGCCTGTAGTTTTCAACCTTTGAAGGTGTCTCTTCTACTAGTGAGAGTGCTTCCATCATCTGGCATTCATTGAAACAGTTTGCGTAGCTAGAATTGTTTTTCATCATATATATAATTTGCTCAACTATCACCCTCCTGATCCTGGGGCAGTGGGCAGTAGGTTTTGTATTTGCATTCAGTGTGTCGACTAGTTTATTAACAAAGTTCTCCTTAAACTGATTATGCTCTAGCTCTTGGGCAAAGTCTCCAGGAACAACGTGGCATATCTGTGAACTTAGGCCAATAAGGACTTCTAGTTCTGTTGCAACTGTTGTTTCAGATATTCTTTCCAAAACCTGTAATTGAAACAAGAAGTCATATTAGTTATGATTACTGAAAACAAGAATGCCAGTTATCTTTATTCCGTTTCTACTCATTAACTCAGTCCTGCAGTATAGCTTTGAGTAGTGTCCGGACTGTGCTAAGAGGCTGCACATATCCGCATATGCATGTCTATGCAACAGTATAAAAATTTATCTAACAAAGAAAAATAAGATTATTCCATAGCTAGTAAAGGAGCGTATAGCTTAAATTAGCAGTGCTCACCTCTCGTAAGGAATGAGATAGTTCTGTCAAGTCTGAGCTGCTGAGCTTAGATTGAGCATGCAAGCACAGATTTTGCAAAAGGCTTGCAGCCACATATTTGTATCTGTCATCTTGGATCATGACAGTGAGCTCTATAATCAATGCATGCCCTGGTTCCTTCAACATTGCTGAGCAGTTATTGGCACTTTCTATTGCCAGCACGGATAGCGCTTGACCAGCCGTTATTTGTAGTGATCGATCAGAATAAGTGTCTGATGATGGATGTTTGGCAAGAAATGCATAGATCAACCTGCTAATGATCACTCGGATGCAACCAATCTCCTCCCTTGTGTTACCATCAGTGGCAAGATTTCTGAGGATCTCTGCTACCAGCTTCTTGTTTTCTTGGCTGCCTTCAGTTTTGTCCAAAATTTCTCCGAGGTTTCTCAACAGGAATGGATGATCAGACATCATTTGCCGCAGTGTTTTACCGATTTCTCCACCAGTGTTTGAGAGCCTTCTCAACAACTTAAGTGATGAACCTTTCAGTATTTTTGGTTGCATCTCACTAGTGTACCCTATGATTTTTGGGATGAGGTCTCTTGCCCTGCTGATTTCCGCGCAGTTGTCTGGATTACAATATGCAAGTGTGTCAAGGATTTCCATTCCCAGTACAGGAAGGTCAAACTCTATGAATGCCTCTTCCCTTGGATTTTTGTAGTGCTTTGAAATCAATTGCCAGCATCCAAGCATCCAGGATTTTTGTTGGTTATTGTTGTTCTGAACAAGATGATCTTGGTCAATATGCTCTTGGCCATCACCTGTGTCCACAGTGGCACCTTGTTTTCCCTCCTGGCTGTGATACGTGTAAAGTAGTGGATTTCGTCGGCTCAATTGGATTTCAGTGTCTAGAAGAGAAGATATGTTCTGCATTGACCTAGGGATCGCAGCAACATTGAGGCTCCTTGAAAGCTCTACAACTACCTTTGTTGCAGACAATCTGATTTCCGCATCCTCTGGACTTGCCCAGCCCAACATGCTGATCAGTCTGTCCAATGTCTCTGTGGAGGTGCTGAGTTTCAAGAGCAGAAGTGCCTCTGTGTGCTTCGTTTTCAGAAAGCTCTGCATCATACGGACCCCATAGAGTTGTTTACTTGGTGAGTCTGAGTTTGTAAAATCCATAGCGAATCTGGTCAGTTCCATGATCCTTGGAGCAAGCACACCACCGGAAGTGCATTGCTCGAATATGTACGAATAGTACATTTTGACACATTTCATTCCCCATCGCCATCTGAACCTGCTTTGATGGACTAAGAGTCTCTTAGGGATGAATGAAAACATCTCAAGAATGCATGCCACAATATAGAGTCCCCCTTGGATAAGGACTATTACATAAAAGATGTTTAGAGAGAGCATGAAATTGTTCCTTATATCTGGTGAAGTGCCATCAGGATATATATGTTCTCCCGTGCATTTCTTAGGAAGGCCAACATCGATAATTGATCTTGGATGCGTTTCTACTGACAGAATACTTTGAACACAGATGACTGTTGTTGGTTGTGTAATTGCTATCACAACACGTGAGACCGATGCTGGTATCTGCATGTTGCCGAATGACTCTAATACCAAAGCATATACCAGGAATAAGACCATGGGTACTATAATATAGTTGGAGCCCAAATACAGGTATCCCAAGATCACTATTGCAGCACACATGCACAAGAACAGAATCAATGGACGCAAGAGCAACATCTTGCGGCCAATAGGACTATTCCCTAGTGATATTATCCATTGAAACTGCAACTTGCTGATTGTGACTATGAGCACTACTGTAAGGAGCAATGCGAAATATTTCTTTGCTGCTGACAATCTGTCTGCTTGGTGTACTGATATTTTCAGGAACAAAGAAGGGACCAACAATAGGACTGCAGCCAAGGGTTCCCACAGTGATTTACTTCTGAATTGAGGGTCACATAATAGGTTAACAATCACTGGGCATGCAAGCTTGGCGAGTAAAAACAGTGACATGGTTATACCCAAGATAATTAACGATGTTACCTTTCCAATATATGATGATATATGGTGGATGTCTGTAATGTGGATAGTGATGTTTCGTGTTTTGATTCTCCAATATATGACAATTGCTCGGGAGAAAATGGTTGGTGTTGCGTTTGAAGAAGTGGTGTTAATTCCTTGGTTTGCATGTCACCATCCGGGCCCGTACGCGAATACATAGTGGCCCCTGAACTGAAATCTGAAAACCTGACTAAGAATATACAACTAATGAAGAAAAATGAACACAGGCATGCAATTAACCGCGTGATAAGTGTCTATTGATAACCCATTGATCAGACATCATATCTGAACTCTGAAGAGCAAATTGATAACTTCACTGGCAGAGGAAACTTCAAGGAACCGAATCACACACTGCAAACCCAAACTTCTTCCCAAGAGCATCTCCAAGAGATATCCAAAAATTAGAGCTTTCCTAAAATAATTCATACAATCTCCAACAGCTGTCCAAAAATAAGATTCCCAAAATGAATTCGTTGGCCACGTAGGACAAGGTGTCAGTACTGCGTTGACGCCGACTCGCCGATCGAGTCAAAACCGAAAACATAATTTGCGTTTAGATGAACGCCGGCTATAAGAAAGAAACTCAGGGGCCGATGCAAAAAATTGGGCTCACAAACATAATTTGCAACTTCTTATGTTGCTTCTTCCATCTCGTTTTGGTTTCTTTATGTTGTGCTTCGGTCGCCGGAGATCCAACGCCGCTGGGCTGCATTGCACAGCAGTTGTTTGGTTAAATGCCTACATGGTTGAATGAATCCATCCTGAATTCCTGATGCTATCACCATGGAATGCAATGCTGACAGGTACAGTGCTCCACCTCCATGGCTGCCAGATTGAATGGTTGGCATCGACTTAATTTTTTTTTTTTGCCAAATTAGAGGAGATCAGAGGAGAAAAGGTACGTTTCGATACTCCTCCCTGATTTACCCAAGAGAGCTGGTATCAGTCCTCGAGGGGCTCCGTTTTATGTTCTTCCATTTTTTGTGATCGAAGTGCATTGTGACTGTTTAATTGTATCCTAGATATGATTGTCTTCAGTAATTCGAGATTGTTGATTACTTGATTACAACTCTTAGTGTAGCTGCAACCTACAAATTGCATTAGCAGGTGACATCATAGATGCCCATACCGATTACGACCCATAAGCTCTTTTGCTCTGGCCATGATAGTGGAAAGTGGTTTAATATGCTCCTACGTCACCTGAGAACATATAGTTTTGTTCTTGGAATTACGCTAACAAGATGTGAGCATATCACCTGAGAACATAATTTTTGTTCTTGGGATTATGCGTGTCTATGTAGTAATAAAACTCTCTTTTTGCCAAACAAGAGGAGATCAAGAGAAAGGTATGTTTATTACTCCTTACTCCCTGTTTTACCCAAAAGATCTGGTACATTTCAGTCCTGGGCTCTGTCCTGCATGCTTCATTGTTTTGCAATCTTTGAACTGTATGCTAGCTAGACACTTTTGAGGAATTCAAGCTTGTTGATTAGCAGGCACTGAAGAGGGACAACCCATTAGTTCTTTTGCTCTGCCCACAAGATCAATGAGAGGCGTGTTATATTCCATGAAACCCACATCACCCAAGAAAATCCTGTAGTTTTCAGCCCTTGAGGGCGTCTTTTGTACCATCGACAGTGCCTCCATAATCCGCAATTCATTGAAGCAATTAACATAGTGAGAATTGCACTCCATCATGTATATGGACTGCTCAAGTATCACCCTCCTGATCCCAGGGCAATGAGCATGTGGGTTTATATTTTCATTCAGTGAGTCAACTAGCCTCTTCATGAATCTTCGCTTAATCTGTCCACTCTCTAATTCTCGGGAAAATTCTTCGGGAATGACTTTGCATATCTGTGAACTTAAGCCAATGAGGATCTCTAGTTTTGCCCCTTGTGCGTTCATTATTTTATCCAACACCTGTAGTCGAAATAGCATCATAATTTAGCATGAGTGGTAGGTGGTAACAACATAATTCAGCAAAACACATAAACTAAACTCTGGTTTACTAGTAAAAAATGTTCTCATTTAATAATGTGTTAGTGAAAAATCTTATCTAACATAAGGATTATATTGCAAACAGCACAACAAATTATCCACCACAAATATTGTGTTTGTAACATGAAGTAGCAGTGCTCACCTCTCGCAAGGTGTGAGATAGTTCCTTTAGATCTGATTCGGTGATCTTGGCTCGAGCGTGTTGGCACATACTACACAATAGACTTGCTGCCACATATGTATATTTCTCATTGTGGATGAAGATCATACTCTTGAGCTTATGAATGAATTCTGGTTCCTTCAACATAACTAAGCAATTATGAACATTGTCAATTGCCAGTATTGCCAGTGCTTGCCCAGCAAACTTTGGTAGCAAGCTATCAACATTTGTGCTGGATATTCTATAAAAATTTAGGAATGCCTTTGTCAGCCTGGTTATGAGCACCTGCATGTGCCCAATCTCCTGCCTTGTGTCAACATTAATGGCAAGGTTTCTGAGAATTACTGCCACAAGCTTACGTAATTCTTCACCATTGATATCGTCTCCCAAGATCTCGGCGAGGTTTCTCAACAGGAATGGATGTTTTGATATCTTGTACCGCAATGCTATGCCAATTTCCCCTCCAATGCTTGTGAGCCTCTGCAGCACCTTGAGTGATGACTTTACCAGGACCATTTGTTGTGTATCACTGTTCGTCGTGTCACTTCTGAAGCATGTGAATCCTATGATCTTCGGAATGAGGTCAGTTTCTCTACCAATTTCCACACAGTTATTTTGATCGTAGCTAGCTAGATTGTCAACTATCAACATGCCCAGTGCAGGAAGAAGATCATTGTCCGTTAACGGCTGCTCCTTGGGAATTGACCAGTACTCTGAAATCCTCTGCCAACCTCGGACAATGAAGGAGTCCTGTTTGTTCTGGTTGGTTGATTGGGTTTGTGTCTCTATCAGATTATCAGCGTCTCGAAGTGGCTCTTGTAATTGGCATTGGTCATCAGCTGCATCATAAATTGGATCTTGCTTTCCCTCATGGTCACTATCTGCATCCAGAAGTGGGTTTCCCATTTTTTGTTTGTCATCAGTGTCCAGAAGTGCACATACAAGCTGAACCGTGCCAGTGACAGTGACTACTTGCAAGCTCTTTGCAAGCTCAACAGTGACCTTCGCTGCATATAATCTGACTATTGTATGGTTTGGACTTGTCCAGCCCAACATGCTGATTAACCTGGCCATGGAATTGGTAGAGGTGCTGAGCTTTGTTATTAGCCGTTCTCGGGTTGGTTCCCTTTGCAGAAAGCTGTGCAACATCTGGACACCATAGAGTTGCATCTTGGGTGAGTCCGAGTTCAGAGAAACTATTGCAAAGTTGATGAGGCTGATCTTCTTTGGAGCAAGCACACCTCCTTCCATGTATTTCTCGAAGGCATACGTGTAGTACAAATTGACTGATGCAACTCCCCACTGACCTCTGAATCCACCATGGCAGATGAGGGATCTTCGTGGGATGAACGAAAAGAACTCGAAGATACAGGCAGCAATGTACAATGTTCCTTGGACAAGCACCATCCCGTAGAAGATATTCAGAGATCCAGCTAGGTTTTTCTTATCTCCTAGGTTATTCTCGTCAATATGCTCATTCTGACCATAGTAGTAATGTGGTATAAGGCGCAACAATGTGAGCGCGACACGGACTATTGCTGCTGGAATCTGTAGGTTGCCAAATGACGCTAACACTATGGCAACCCCTTCCACTGTGATGACCTCAACCCGCAATACTGGAATGATAAGTATGGGCATCAGGAGTGAAGCAATCACGCACAAGTTCAGAGTAATTCGACGCCAAACTTGTTTGCTACCAAGAGTACTATCCAGTAGTTTGATGATAATTGGGAACTGGAATCCGCTAATTGTTACCAGGAGCACAACTACAAGCAAAAGTACGTATGCTACCATCCATTTGGCCAGTGAGATCTCCAATATTCGCGGCACGTAGAGTTGTGGGTGATAAACATAGAGTTCAATCATATAGGGACCTTGCAGTAGGATTGCAACCACGGGGCTCCATAATGATATTACACGACATATCGGTTTGCAGATGAGTAGTTTTGGTACTACTGAAGACAGAAACTTGACAATAACTAGTATTGCTACCACCATAATATAAGCAAGAGGGCTCCAGAAAAGAGAAACCGGGCTCGAGAGAAACGTGGATATGAGAGCGTTGGAAATGCATGCGACCGTGATCAGTCCATTCCAGCCAGCAGCAGGTCTAAAAGCACCTCTTGTGCAAAAGAACACCCTGTAATCCAGTGTGTTGTTTCGGCTGAACATCCTGAAGCATATATATACATAGTAGAGCAATTAGAAAAACAGGACTATATCCCAATTCAACTGGCATGATAATGCTACAAGGATTTCTACACAAATCCAATAGTTGGTTTCTACTTGTACTTGTTTGATCGTAGTAACCCAATGCAAGACAAGCGAGGTGACCTTATCCTGAAATCCATTACCACCAGCTTATTGTATTGGGAAGATTCTGAAGATTTTGAGAGTTATGTTTGTAGAGAGCAACATCACTTTTTTCTATCTAATTCCACTTAGAGGCCATGCTTGAAGAATTTTGCACCCAGTATGTCCCAGCCACCCTCGGGCTTATGGCAAGTCCCGGATGATGAGGAAGGGTGGTCCAATGATCAAATCTGTGATTTTCTTTTTTTTTTGGGGGAAAAGACTCCTGTTGCACTTGTGTTCTGTAATAAGTCAATACTTAGGTGTTTTGTTTTGTTCTAAAAGCTGTACTTGCAATAGCAAAAACTTCACAAGCTGACGACGATGTGATGGCATCGTCTGAAATTTGAAGATTTGTCATTTGTTCCCAGGCTTTATGTTTTGTTCTGTTTTACTTTTGGTTGCTGAACTTTGTAGCCTGAACTGCTTTTCCAGTAAAGGAAGAAGGGGAAGCTGTTGCTTCTCTGTTAAAATTAATTTTGAGGTCTACTCCTTCTGGATTTAAATACATGACGTTGGTTAGTTCATTACCAACGTCATTTAAAAAGAAATGGAGGGAGTATTTAGCAAAATCTCTTCCCCTAGAACATATCCTCACCCCTCATTGTACGTGTCACTCTACTGGATTCATCATTCATCATCTACTTGAGTTTATGATCGTGACGTACCTTGCAGCTTCTAAGAAGATTATGGCAGTGGCATAGCTGAAATCGTCGTTGGAGCGGAGCACCGTGGGGTAGCCGCCTAGAAGGACGACGGTAGCCCACATGAACGCCAGTGCGCCAATGGCGTTTCCCACCCTTTCAATCAGCGCCACCAGCCTGACGAAGCCATTCAGCCATTTCTCTGGCGGCGCAGCTACCTGCTGCCGCCGTCGCCGTCGCCGGCAGCCGCCTTGCTCCGGCATTTGGATGCGGTGTTCTCCTCCGGCGCCAATGATTTTCGCCATCGTTAATGTGTTAAGCGGGCCGGAGAGCTCGATGTGTTGAGTGTGGATGTACGTAGTAGTACGTCCACACTTACTTGTTGCAAATACCTGTTGATTTGGACAGGCAGCTGACTTTTTTTAAAAAAATGAGGAAAAAATTATGTCTTATATATTAATAGAGCAGGAGAAAAAATAATTTAAATGTACAATAAAAAAGGTCTAACTCTGTGAAGCTTTGTTGCTCTCGTCTTTACCCAAGCTAATGCTTCTTCTATCTTCGCTATGATGGCTATGGCCGTAAATACTTTATGCCTAGAGAATCTTACATTTCACTCACACCACAACTCTTAAGGCACCAAAATGATAACCATTTTAAGTAGTTTATTTGGTTTTTTGGAACCTCCAAGATTTGCTGCCAGCACTTGTGGACCGACGGACAGTCATCCCAGTTGGACATGAGAATGTCTATGGTGGTCCAATGTTATATTTCTGTTCAGATTGTCCTAGAAATTCTACACTTAGCTAGCAGGTGCAGCCCTGCATGGTGAAGCATAGTGGGCAAAAGGTATGGTTTTACCATCCCCTCCGTTGTTGCATGTCCACCGTCCAAACCCTATTATGCATTATGAGCCAAGCGAATAGTTTGCATTTTGGGGGTGCCAACACTTCCCAGATTTTCAGGTTGAAGATTATCTTGTGGTGCCCAAGAATTGTAGCTGGTACGCTAATTTGGTAGAGTATTCTTCATTGGCTGTTAGTTTCTAGACAATGGTATCACTTTTTGAGGAGAACGCTGGGATTGCTATATTATAAACCAAAGCTATAAATATTGCGTGAGATGTTCAGCTGTAGTGATCATGCTAATCTAAATGTCTCTTATCCAGGCGTGGGCGGAAAGAGCCTCGTGGACCAATCTATTCTTCCCACGAGAGGCTGTGTAGATGTCTGGGGCCAAAAGCTTGGGGGATTGATTCTCTAGCCAATGCGAGTGCTAGAAGTTTGTCTCACATCAAGTTTGACCAGGTGTCGAAACGAGTGTTTGGACACGAATGAAAAACTAATTTTATGGCACATTTGTGTTACTGTTGCACTTATGGCTAATCAAAAGATTCGTATCGCGGTTTTCAGGCTAGCCATAAAATTAATTTTTTATTTATGTCTAAACACCCGTTCCGACATCTAGGCAAACGTTGCTGTGAAAAAAAAAAATCGGGAACTGTCTTAGTGGTCAAAGTGTACTATTCACAAAACCACGGGGATGTGTCCAAAAGGGCAAATAAAAGGCATATACCGGCTATTCGACACCGGTAAATCCAAAACCTTGTTTCTAAGTTCTCCAGTGATAGTGTGTGCTTATCGCTTCCTTACGCTGCGGTAAGCTTCGGCCATTCAGTATTCAATCAGTTTAATTATCGTGTGAAGTCCAGACATAGTTGCCGACGAGGCATAGTCGCCGACGAAATCTACGAAACCGTGAGAACTGAGAAGGACGATTACTCCAACCCGTGGACACGCGAATCGTGCCAAGGCGAAGACATCGGTGGTTCGAGTTGTCCGGTTTTTCTGCCCCTCTTTTTGAGCGGATCGAGGCAAAATGCTTCGAGCTCAGGTGCCAACGCCGCGCTGGTTGGGCCGCAACGAGAGCACGATCTGGGCCACCATGGTCTACTGGGCCGGATGGGCTGGTATGGGCCGTGTGGAAAACTGTATTAGTGGCCTGGTGCGGTGATGGTGGTGTGGCGGCGGCGGCGGCGGCGGCACGGCGACGTGGAGCTCGGCGTGCAGGTGTCCAGGCTCGCGTGAGGTGAGTTTCCTTTTTCCGGATGGCCGCGCTCGCGTTGGTAGCCGTCGAATCGCCGGCCTACGCGGCGCCGATGTCAGTAGCTTGGGACGTTTCGGTGTTTTAGATAGTCAGAATTAGGGTTTACAATATACTGTTTCTACTCAACTTTTCCGTCCTTGCTGGGTTTTGGGATTAATATTGTTGTGCTGGGTATTTCTACAGAGATTATTGTGATGCCCTTTACCTGGAATGCCGGATAGAGTATTACTCCCTCTGTTCCAAATTATTAAGGGAAATCCCTTATAATTTGGGGCAGAGGGAGTTAGTAATCAGTTAATCACCTGAAATATATTCATTCCATTGTCGTTGATTTGTGAATATCAGGAGACAGTTATATACACATTTGCTATTTGTAAACTGTTAATGGTAGCAAAGCAGCCAAATAAATCACAGAACAGGAAGTATGATTCAAGTGCGTTTTATTATCTCTATATGGATCCTCTGTTTGTTTACCTCAGGTTATAGATAACATTCCTTTTCTCAGTCCTCACCACAGCTTGCAATATGGATTTCAAGTCCTAATTTTGGAAAATCCCCTACATGGATCAAAATATAACAGAACATTAGCGTCCACATGCTCTGCTAATTGTAACTACATAATGCTAGTGTTTCTTAATCAGTCATGTCGAATTATGCATTAGTTCTTTTGCTCTGGCCACAAGATTAGAGAGTGGTATGCTGTACTCCATTAGTCCTGCATTCCCCATGAAGAGCCTGTAGTTTTCAACCTTTGAAGGTGTCTCTTCTACCACTGAGAGGGCTTCCATCATCTGGCATTCATTGAAAAAGTTTGCATAGCTGGAATTGTTTTCCATCATATATATTACTTGCTCAACTATCACCCTCCTGATCCGGGGGCAGTGTGCAGTCGGTTTTGTATTTGTGTTCAATGCCTCAACTAGTTTCTTGACAAATCTTTCCTTAATCTGATCATGCTCTAGTTCTCGAGCAAAGTCTTCAGGGACGATGTGGCATATTTGTGAACTTAGACCAATAAGTACTTCTAGCTCTTGTGCAATTGTTGTGTCAGTTATTCTTTCCAGAACCTGTAGAAACATGGAATCATTCAAGTTATGACTATTGAAAATTAGAATTTCACTTATCTTTATTCTGTTTCTTTTTAACTAAGCCCTGCAATATAACTCTGAGTAGTCTTTGGACCGTGCTAATAGAATGCACATATCAACATATGCATGCTTATGCAACCTTGTAAAATGTTATTTAATAAAGAAAAGTAAGGTTATTCTATAGCTAGTTAAGACAAACGGAAGAAACTTTGAGTGTATAGCTTGAATTAGCAGGGCTCACCTCTCGCAAGGAATGGGATAGTTCTGTCAAATCTGAGCTACTGAGCTTTGATTGAGCATGCAAGCACAGATTTTGCAACAGACTTGCAGCCACATATTTGTATGTGTCATCTCGGATCATGACAATGAGCTCTTTTATGAATGCACACCCTGGTTCCTTCAACATTGCTGAGCAGTTGTTGACACTTTCCGTTGCCAGCACAGATAATGCTTGACCAGCTGTTATTTGTAGTGATTGATCAGAATATGTATCTGACAGTGGATGCTGGGCAAGAAATGCGTGTATCAAACTGCTAATGATCACCCGGATGCAACCAATCTCCTGCCTTGTGTTTCCATCAGTAGCAAGGTTCCTGAGGATCTCTGTTGCCAACTTCTTATGTTCTTGGCTGCCTTCAATGTCGCACAAGATTTCCGCGAGGTATCTTAACAGGAAGGGATGTTCTGACATCTTTTGCCGTAATGTTGTACCAGTTACCCCACCAGTGTTTGAGAGCCTTCTCAGCAACTTCAGTGATGAACCTTTTAATATTTTTGGATGTGCCTCATTTACGTACCCTATGATCTTCGGGATGAGGTCTCTTGCTCTGCTGATTTCTGCACAGTTGTCTGGATCACAATCTGCAAGTGTCTCAAGGATCGTCATTCCCAATACAGGAAGATCATGCTGTTTGAATTTCTCCTCCTTTGGAATTTGGTAGCCCTTTCGATTTGAAATCAATTTCCAGCACCCAAGCATCCAGGATTTTCGTTGGTTGTTGTTATGAAGAAGATGGTTTTGGTTGATATGCTCTTGGCCATCACCTGTGTCCACAATGGTACCTTGCTTTCCCTCCTGGCTGTAATACGTGTAAAGTAGTGGATTTCGTCGTCTCAATTGGTTATCAGTGTCCAGAAGTGAAGATATGTTCTGCATTGACCCATGGATCCCAATGACTTGGAGGCTTCTTGAAAGCTCAACGATGACCTTTGTGGCAAACAATCTGACTTGTGCATCCTCTGGGCATGTCCAGCCCAACATGTTGATCAGTGTGTTCAATGTCTCTGTGGAGGTGTTGAGTCTCATGAGCAGAAGTACTTTGGTGCGCTTCCTTTTAAGAAAGCTGTGGAGCATTCGGACCCCATTGAGCTGGTTGCTGGGTGAGTCTGAGTTTGTGAAATCCATAGCAAAGCTGGTCAGTTCCATGATTCTTGGAGCAAGCACACCACCGGAAATGCATTGCTCAAATATGTATGAATAGTACATGTCGATGCATTTCGTTCCCCACTTCCGTCTGAATTTGCTTTGATGGACTAAGTGTATCTTGGGTATGAACGAAAAGATTTCAAGGACACATGCCACAATGTATAGTGCACCTTGGATAACGACTATTCCATAGAAGATGTTTTGAGATAACTTGAAATTGTTCTTTGTATCGTCTAAAGTACCATCAGGATATGTGTGCTCTCTGGAACAATTCTTAGGAATGCCGATATGGATATGCGAGGTTGGCTGCGTCACTGCTGTCAAAATACTTTGGACACAAATGGCAGTTGTTGGTTGTGTCATGGCTATGACAACACGTGCGACCGCTGCTGGTATCTGCAAGTTGCCAAATGACTCTAATACCAAAGCATATATCAGGAATAAGACCATGGGTAATATTATATATATAGAGTCCAAATACAGGTATCCCAAGATCACTATTGCAGAACACATGCATAAGAACAGAATCAATGGACGCATGAAGAGCATCTTGCGGACGATAGGACTATTCACTATTGAGGTTATCCATTGAAATTGTAACTTGCTGACTGTGACTATGATCACTGCCGTAAGGGGCAATGCGAAAAAATTCTTTGCTGCAAGCAATCTGTCTGGTTGGGGTACTGATGTTTCCAGGAACAGACATGGGACCAACAATAGAATCGCAGCCAAGGGACTCCACAGTGATATAGCAGTAAGTTGTGGGGTGCAGAATAGGTTAAGAATCACTGGGCATACAAGCTTGGCGAGCATAAACAGGGCGATGGTCATAACCAGTATACTAACCGTTGTTACCTTTCCTGGAATGAGGGTGATGGGATAGGTTAGACTCCACCTGAAGATTCCAAATTTTGCCATGCAGTATACCATGACATCAATCACGCATACAATCAAAGCAACCCCGTTCAGGCGAGGACGTCTGAAAGCACCCCTTGTTCGGAGGAAGAATTGGTACTCCAGCCTGCTGTTCTGGCTGAACATCCTGTGGTACGCATCCATGGGGCCATTATAAGGAATTAGGTCCAAATGTTTGATGACTAAACCATAACCTTCAGATATGAGTAAATCACAAAGTGGACTACTGAGAAAGGCCCAGGTGTCATCCCCTAGCAGGTCCTGGTTCGAGCCTCAACCTATCCTAATGGTACTAAGGTATAGAAGCCCTTCCTTTAGTATCCAACCTCAAAGTAAACTATTCAACTATATGGACTAATCTCTTTTTGTTGCCAGGCCTATATGGACTAATCTCTCTCTCTATATATATATCCATGGTAGTTTGATTGCTGACCTTATTGCTTCAAGGAGAGCCAAGAATGTTGCGCATCTAAACTCTCGGGTGGTGAGCATCGTCGAGAAGCCGCCAAGGATGACAACAGTTGCCCATGTGAATACCAACGTGCCGAGGCCGTTGCCGGCCCTCTCTATAAGCGCGATGATGCGTACGAAGCGATTCAGGTGCTTTTCCGGTGCTGCAGCAGCCGCCTTGTGCCGTCCCCGAGTAACTGCTGCGGCGGCTGGGCTCTGCATCTCACTTCAATTTCTTCAATGGTTCGACTCCGATGCTTTTACAATGATTTAGTGTGTGTAGAATGTAGAGCAATGCTACAAAGAGAGACAGGGCAATGCGTATCAACACAGAATTGACGTACTTCACGGTTTGCATTTACTAATCATTCTTTGCTTAATGTTTTTGACTTGTCGGTACCGTTAAAATGTAGTTTAGCTAGATGTGTGTTGAATATGATTGGCTGTATACTTGTTTATTTGGCTTTAATCCTGTGCAGATATACTTCTCATATGTTTGGTCAACGGCCGAGTAGCTTTCCTAAAACTTTTTAATTGTTGGGATTGCATTTGTTTGCTGTGATATTTGGAAACCTGGAAATGTTGATTGCTTTAAAATGTTATGCCTGGTGATTCTACGGAATTGATTCATCGATTTTGTTTTTGGATTTGCTTATAGGCTATTTTACAGAAGATGGAGGAGAAGATACGAATGCTGGTTGCAAGCGAAGTCTTCAATAAAAGTTATCGATTGGAGGGCTCGCGCATTATGCCGTGGATTTTTTTTTATTTAACTGACTTTGCGCTGGGTTATATTAAGAAGGAGAGGAACGATGGTGGATCATGAATTATGTTTTGGTTCTTCAGTATTTGGCAATTTGCCCGAGAGACTCGATGCTGTGTTTGTACAAGTAGCTCGAGTGTTCCTTGGTTTTCATTATTGCATATCTGCCCAGGGAGGAGCCATCGCAATCCATCCAACATGATAAGAAAAAGACAACTAACTGAAGAAAAAAAATGAATACAGTGTCTGAAACCTATTGGTCAGCCATCATGTCCGAACAGGGTTCAATTTAAATCCAGTGCAGAAACTTCGACGAACGCTCGATCAGGAAGACTTTGAGGCACAACCTGAGTACTGGACAAACCGTATAACATTATTTTCTGGTGGATAGAATCAACTCCTTTTATTTTTTGACTTCGATAAAAATCAACATTTTACACCGCGTAGAATGTCTGGACATAAAAAACTCGGAACAATCGAAGCCGAACACTTGAAGAAGGCGACCTCGCGTTTTCGTCGGGAAAGCGCGGGTTTAGGCCCACCAAAACTAGGCGTCTGAGCTACATGGGCCTGATATCATGTGGGGCATATGGCCCTTGTGAAAGCCGAACTCGGATGGGCCGCAAGTGGGCCCCGCGGGTCGACAAGCCAGAGAGAGCAAGTGACACGTGTCACTTTTTTTTTTTTTGACAGGATGATGTTTTCCTT